>RMBW01000040.1:0-253184 GCA_004009845.1 Davidsoniella eucalypti | reverse complement strand
ATACTTTGCCAGTACAGAGTGAGACAGGCATGGCAGATAGTATCCTTTGGTGAAAATCGGGACCAAAGATAGCCTCTAGATAGTGACTGATATGGAGTGGGCTTGGTACAAATTCATCTTGTTGTGATTTCAGATCAAAGGCAAGCAAAAGTATCCAACTGGCAACAAATTCACCAGCATCGCTAATACTGACGAACACCCATTCCAAGTTTGCCTTGAAGTCTTCTAGCGCATCAGCAAGAATCTCAAATTCAGATAGGTGGTGACGAGCAGCCATGGCCAGAATTGGTTCTGGAGGTTGACAGATAGAGATACGCTCACGATCCTCCGAGATATGCACAATGTACTGCATCCAGCCAGAGACTAGCTTCTGGCAATAAGGCTGATGACAAACTTCAAAACTGACACGGTTCAGTAAAAGTGCGAGATAACGAACTTTACTCAATTGAGTATATTTGAGATCTAGAGTTCGTTTTGGGTTTAGCTTAGATATCGCAACGTTAATACAGTATTGCATATGTCTGTAGGGAGAGACTCTTCCAGAAGGCTCACTATATGCACCAAACATGGGACGACTACATGAGAATAAACCTTCCCATGTTGTATCAGGACAATCTAGATTCGAGTCTAATGCCTGTGGCCTTAAAAGATCCAGAGAATAGAACTTATAGAATGGGTCGAAAAGCTTTAGAGCCATGGGGTTATCTGATGGGCCCTTTTGACTAGGATCCATAAACTTTGGAGGAGAGAAGTTACAAACTTTGGAGGAAGTATCCATTAACACAGTGAAAACACTGATACCTAAATTTCTAGTACTCAAATCACGTAGCGCTGTTTGCAATGATCTAAATGGTAGAGAGCTATTATTGACTAGGAGGTTTCGCGCTTCATCGAAGGCAAAGATGAAATCTATGCTAGAAATTCGAGAAGAAGGAGAAACAACGTCAAGACTTTGAGTAGAAGACAAACGCGATATTGGCTCGAAAATTTCCGATACAAGGGCCTCTCGGAGAGCATCTTGGTAAGAAGGCTCAATGTTAAGTTCCGGGATACTAGTTTCTTGCCAAGAACACTTGAGCAGTTCGAAAAGCTTGTTCTGGAAGGAGTGGTGCCTTTCGTTGACCTGAAGATCCCAGAAATCAGATGCAGATATACCCAAGTTCCGAATGCAGTTGGCAATACAAAGATGTCGTTTCAGCGTTTTTAACCAATGTTCTTCTAGTAAAACTCGATCCTGCTGAGACTCGGCAGCAATATAAGCATCAGCAAACTGAGAGCGGCTTGGAAACCCCCCATATTGAGACGGAGCAAGGCAAATGTATATAACATAAATGTTATGGACTTTGGATAATTGCTTCACTGAAAATGACTTCCCAATACCGGATGGGCCAATAACCGAAGTATATGGAGATAGATATTCTTTTTTGGCGTGTTTCCAAGTAGAAAAGCAGCTGTTAATGTGGTTCAGTAGTGATAAACTGTTTGGCATGGTACCAGTTGATGACACTGATTCCTTTCTTTCGAATGCGTCCTTGGTGATATAACTAATACCCTCAATGTCTCTTTCGGGTAGATCATTATTGAGATGGGCCTTAACTATCCTGAGTATCGCTGGCAAGGCGGATTTGTTGAGCACGGCATGCGATATGGCGCATTCTGGTAGCTTCAAAAAGACACATATTTGAATATCGATATCGCAACTGAAGGCAAGTAGCGCATTTTCAGAGAGCTCGTTCGATTCCTTGATCTCAGACATGAACCCGTCCCAGATCTGCTGGCAATATCCAACATGCTTTCCACTTGAGACCACAGATGTTATCACAATCTTAAAAAGTTCGTTAAGTCGACTACAGTCCCAACTAGTGAGTCCCAAGATATCTTCGAAAGTCTTACATGCTCTAAATGATGCAGCAATGCTCTGTTTGGTAGGATGAATGGGTCGACTCATGGCTCAGGCCTGCATACAAGAGTTAGCAACAAATCATCAAAGTTAATTTGAAAAGCTAAAAGGCTGAAGTGATATCAAAACTATATACCTCTTTGACATACCTTTTAGTATTCTCAATGGGTGGCTAGATTGGCAGTACAGAACTATTAGATACTACGGATACTTATCTAATAGTAATGGGCATCTGTCACAATGAAAGACTCAGATAGCGCAGGCTGATAAACAAAGGTATATCAGCGCCTAAGGAAGATATAGGCGCCGCCGATGGTCTTGATTTCAAAGGGAAGTGGCTCCAGAAGATAGAGGTGGCCTAAGGACTCAGAAGAAGCTTATGAATGTAATAGAAGACTATTTATTTGCATAGAGCTAGCAAAGCACAAACTAGAGAAGGACATTAATCATTAGTAGATGTTCTGATGGTTGATTTAGCCGAATTTGGAGGACAAACTAGAAAATGTAAGTAGCAAATATGCTATTAGAGGCTGGTGGTTGCTATCATGCAAGTTAGTATCTTTGATCAAAACAATATCTTCTTTTTTGCAAGTGGAAGAATAGCTGCAGAAATTGATTTTATTGCCATTCGTTAACCCACATAGACGTATATCTCTTACATCATGTGACTGATGTTATGAAATTAATGGTAAATATACTAGGGCCAAGCAAAGAAATTGCTTAGCTAGTGTAGTCTCAATTTACACATAACTTGTTTATTTACTATTATTTAGTTATTGCTGGTATTGCTAACTAGTATTTGTTTTTAATTCTCATTTTAGGTAGTCCTAGATATGGCTGTCATGTGACCAGGGCGACTTGAGGAGGTTGAATAAGTCTGGTTTTGTGCAACGGCAGCATGAAATACTTTCAGTACATACGTATATATATCTTTCAGTCTACGTTCTTTTAACTCTTGACAGATTAGGTTAAACAATTAAAAGACGTTTGGATCTCTCACCCTCTCTTAAAAGGTACATATGTATCAACGCCTTCAATACCAACCCAAAACACCAGTCACACGAATCCTGATGCGGGCCAATTATCTTAGCGATAAATGAAGCACATGAAGGCCAGAGGCTGCGTCTTCTGAATAATATCATCCGGATGTTTGATCTTTATGGGGAGCTTCGCCACAGGAAAACCTTAAGGTACCTACAAATGAGCTTGAAACTCGTATCTATATAATGTATAATGTCTATGCGGCGTACTACTGAGAATACGGCTCTAGCCTAGTCGTCAAGTCGACTAAAGCTAACAAAACCTCCTATTATGCGAATACGATCACTAGATTCAATATCTCCTTTATGAAGGCTGTAGAAATATTATAGTACCGCGATGTTCAAATTGGGCAACATCTCTATGATTTCCATATTAAATTAGCAGGTTCAATCACTTTCTAAAAAGATTATCGTGGCTCATACCAGTATACAGCAAATGTTAATTACTAAAGAGAAAAAAAAAACCAGAATTCAAAGAAGCAAGTTACATTTATCTTCCACAAGGGAGTCGCTTCATTTCTAGGTGGGCTAGAACTTGTACTCTTGGAACTCATCTTTGTCCTACCGTTCACCATTGCAAGCAACGCTATGTTCTTTTTCTATAAGTCGTAGTTCTGCCATGAGCTAAAAAGGTACACATATTGCAGTCGCGTTGCCCAAATCTTACAAATGTGACGCAATATCCATCCCTCTAAATGGGAAAGCCCGTCGTGCAGTATCCGGTCGACTCAATCACCACCCGCAGTGTTTTTAGAGATTCTTTTTTTCACTTGTTTTACCTATTAGACGTTGTGTATTGGATTAGATTAGTAAGTTTCATGGCCGAATCCCCCACGCTTCGTAAAGGATGATGAAGCAGGTTAAATCAATTTCATGACTCAAATTGCTATCTCTTTTGTGCGCTCACTGAGACATGGTGAACATACATGTGTTCTCAAGACTCCTATGTATATTTGTACTATAGTAGAAGGATATAAAGAAAGACCTAGAATGGCTTTGGACTCTCAACTTTATTAAACACTTACATCCAGTACTATTAGTTAATTCTCACGCCTCTTGAAGTCTTATTAGTATTAATATAGTGTGACTATTCATAATGATTATCTTTGCGTTCATTTACTATTCTCTATGAAGTCTTTTGCTCCTCTGTGTAGATTGGGTACTACTATTCCCGTCTCCTATTGCGTAGAAAAACTCTACCCCGCACACATCTAATGCCTGTAATTATCTGTAAAGAGAGTAATAATAAATAATGCAGGAAACGATATAAGCAAACGGGAAATTAGTTTAATATCATAACACAATGTATCAATTGTCCATTTACTCGTTTGCCTTGATAGAAACTGAATGTTGCTTGTCGGGGCTACCTCTGAAGGCTAGAGAGGTGGCATTGGCGGCAGCTGCTGCTGCAGGTGATTTTAACAAAATCTTGGTCTTCCCACGTGAAGCTGCTGACTCTGGAGTCCCCCTTTTTCCTGGAGGCGAGTCATCTGGTGTTTCTAGTGAAGCAGTAGCTGGTGTATCTTTGCGATCTGGCGATGCAGGCTTAGCATCTCCATTACCATCCATAGTTGGCGAGAGCATTCCATCCAACTTCTTACGTTCATCATTCGTATGAGGAATATCGACGGCGATGGACTTCCGCTCAATAACCTCCTCCTCATCATCATCATCATCGACCATATCATCATCATTACCGAAATCTTCTTCGTCATCTTCTGATTCTGGGATATGCTCATCACCATCATCACCTTCAATCTCTGGTAAGCTTTCATCATCTCCATCCACACCATCTTCAAAATCATCGCCATGTAGCGATTTCCGCTTAGATGTAGCCGCAACTTGTCTACGGGGTCTACCATTTGCGTTCACTGATGGCTCTCGAGAGTCATCCTGGAAACTTTCGGAGCTACTGGCTTGTGCATCTGGGTGTAGCCGAGTTGATCTGGTTGATCGAGAGTGCTGGATAGGTGCTTGGCCCTCTTCGTATGGTGATTGGTTACGGGCATTTCGAGATGAATGGCGAGTAGATAGATCAGATAGAGCTTCCTCCTCATCAGAGAATGTGTACTTAACACGTTTTCCACGTGTGCGTCCTTCATATAAGGATTGGCCAAGCTCTGGACGAAGGAATCTTTCCTTAGTTTTGAGTCGGTATTCGCGACGGCGACGTTTCTATGTGATTTAGTTAGCTATATATGAAAATGTCTATGCAATTGTGTGACAACTTACCTCTTCACTTTCTTCGAGGCGTGGGACTGCCATACGCATTGAGTGAGCAAGGGCTTTGGCCTTAGGGCCACCATCGTTCTTTTCCAAACGATCAGCAAGCTCCTTAAGACTATCGATGTTATCAGCAACACTCCACCAAGTTCGCTTGAGGCCTTGTGAGTTGCTCTCCCGGTAGATTCTAAATGAGGTGCCGTCACGACCCTCGATCAAGAAATACCGGCGTTTATCACTATCGGAGCCCCATGGCTGAACTGAGAGGGGAATAGCTCGGTCTTCGTCGTTACGGTTTTTGTAAGATTTGGCGATCAATGTGCGTATAGATTCGGAGGATACGAGTGCCCATTGTATCAGAGTGCGTAGTAGAACGAGCTAGTTGGAGATATACACATTAGTATTTGAGCGCAAGCATTTGAAGAGCAAAAAAGTCAAGAATTACCTTTTCAGTTGGCGCCAGAGTTTGAAAAGTATTACTTCCGGCAATCGGGTTCTTATCTTCCCATACTTTCGGCCATTGGGATCTGTGGGAAGCAATAGCTTCTTCTAGAGCTCGATTATAGTGGCCGGGCCTAATAGCGATAGTTCTGTTAATGTATAACTTTTTACAAAGTCTGTGTGGTGGCGCATCATACTTAATATCTTGCTTGCGGTTGAGAATGAGCACTAGAACGGCGCAGAGAAAGGCTTCCACACGATTTCCAGGGGAAAAATCGCTGGTATCGTTTTCGAATTCTTGAGGACCGAATGTTGCTAGATGTGCTGAGAATACCTCGTTGAAGCGGGCTCTAAACATCACAATGAACTGCCGATTGTGAAGAAAAATGTCAGTTTTACGCCCCCTGTTCAGACATTCACTTTAAGTGCCAGACAGGCTAATGACGTCTTGACGCGACAAGCTCGCGTTTCGATCTCTTACACAGCGCGCCAAAGGCTTGAACTTGAAGGAAAGACGCAACGTACAGAAATATCTGGATTGTCAGCAAACACATATTCATGCGGAGGTGATGCCTCTCGTTTGCGCAGAGGCGGTGTAGGCTCTTGTGATGTTTTGGTCGAGGCGGGTTTAGTCTTCTTGAAGAATTTCAAGATACCCTTTTTTTTGACATTGGTTGGTTCAGGCTCGGAATCAGAAGGCGCTGGCGACAGCGATGATATCGACGACAGATCAGAAGAATCTTCTGACATTTCGATTGTAGGCAAACGGGGTAGATGGTGTGAAATTATTGTAATTGTGATTTTTGTGTTGCTGATGTGTGGTGCAGTGCAAAAGTTCAAGTCCAACTTCTCATAGAGGAATAAGTCCAAGGTAAGTAAAGGTACTCAAGTGGATAGTGGAGACCGGGGGAGGCTGGAATTGTAAGAGATTAAAGTTGGACGAAGTAGGAAATGGCAACAAAACATACATTGATTGACGAGGGCAAAAATTCTACCACAGTTCTCCCTCCCCATAAATCCAATCTGGCGGCCAGTGGTGGCCGAGAATTCGGTAAGCGCTTAGAAGCTTAGAAGCCTAGACGCAGGCCAGAGCGTCGTTGCTTCTCACCTGTATTGTTATTGTAAATGTAAATGAACGAATGAATGTTGCTGGGAATTCTGCTCCCGTCCATTCGGCATTCTCATTCTCACGCCCAAGTTTCAACACAAGCACATACAGCTCACTCATAACACATATACCCCTGGCCCAGCAAAACGAGAATGACAACCACCGCACCGTCAACTCATGCTATGTTAGGTTGGCCTGTGACTGGACGCCTTGTCACAACACCGCGATAAGCATAGCCAACGCAGCCACTTGGCCACCTTTCCCATCTTCCGCCTTGAGGTTTTCATCATGATGTATATATATGCTGGCTTGTCCTCTGTATGATGCATATATCACAATATTGGACCGCATTGATGATGTGTTCTTCTATCCTGCAGTTTGTATAGCCCAAACTGGAATCCTTCTTGGCAGGCTTATCATCTGCTCGTTTCTGATTTCCATAAACTAACTTACATTTGTATATCATATCAAGCTAATTACCATTCACTAAGACTTGCTATCAAGCAAATTTAAGTTGATATTTGCGTATATCAACTGCTTCTAGCATGTTGTTGTGTCGATAAATCGAATACTTAGTTTGTAGTAGAACAAAAGTTTGTAAAGTCACTCGAGTGAGCAGGTCACATGACCGCGCCAAACTTGCGCATATCAGGATGTTATGCAACATATCAGCCTCCACAGCCTAGGTAATCATGCAGTGAGGCGCAAATTTGACATGACGATGCCATTTAGAGTGTTTTGGCACTCCTTCTCTGCCGTATTTGAACTTGTAGCTCACAGCCCCAGTTGCATCCAGACTACACACGAGTTTGCCGGCCACTCACACTTGCAGTGGCACATGAATTTGCCTATGGCATATGTTAGCATTTGTCTAATAAATAAGGACATGTCATGTTTTCTTTAATTCATTTTCGTTGGACAGATTTAGGACTTTGTCGTGAATGTTCTATATATCGAAGTGTATTGTAGTATTGTAAGCGTCCCTCCCGGATTGTGCTGAGTAGACATCAAGACAGTCATTTCGACTCATCGAGACTATGAATAATAATTTTCATGCTACTAATCGCCGTTTGTTTATCGTCAAGGGGATAGACTTCAAATTGTTAGCACCAAGGAAGTCAAGACCGCCTGGAAAGAGATATGAAGTTGAATGATCAGGCAGTATCATTGTCATCAAGGAAACTAGATTGTGGACTTTCTCATCTCTGGACCATGATAACACCCAAAATGAGTCGGTGCCTGTTTCATTTGTTCCTCGTTGGTACAAAATTAGTACGGACTCAAGCCAAATGATGGCAAATAACTTGCAGTTGCGGCAACATCAACAAGGGGTCGGTTAGATATCAAGAATCGCAAACATGGTAAAATTCCAATATTGCAAACTATCGTCGTCGCGAAATATATCATATCGACGTGATGTTAAGCTGGGTCATCATCATACAATATTGATTCCATTCGATGAATGGCCGATTGAGGCGGCATCTGGATGTGGTGGGAAGTGGGCTACCACTGCAGGTACTCAGAATACTAAGCCGTGGTACTAAAACAGGCTAGTCCATTAAAAAAACCTTGACAAGGTTCGGAGTGGGGCATCCAATAAAATCGAGCAACTAACAAAGCCTGTTTCCCTTAGCATGTACTACGGGAATATCCCCATTATTTAGTTGCGCCTAAATGCATCTACACAATGGGTAGAGATTTTTCGATAATGTGCCCCACGCACGAAAATTCAATGGTCACGTGAAATGAGGGTTGATTGACCACAAAAATTATTGCTCTGTGGCCTAGGCCGCACGCATCGCCTATTCTCAAGGAAGTTTCGCAATCCACCTTTGAAGTCTTTCTTGAAGGAGACGAAACAACAGCCGTTTGCTGGTAAGTTTTCTATCACGATAGTTGGAGACATTGTCTTTTTCTCAATACCAACTACCCTTTATCAAGGTTTCATATTCTAACTGCTGCTGGCAGCATATTTCCGTCTCGTTTTATACCAATAAACCACCGAGATGGGTAGAGTTATTCGCAACCAGCGGAAGGGCCGTGGCAGCATCTTCAGTAAGGCTTTCCCTCCATTCGACGAACCATAAAAATTTACAATCACCAATCGCACCGACATCCGATATTGTTATCGATTTCAAATTCGAACGAAAGCATCAGTCTCTATTCCCGAATATGAATTCGATAGCGAATCTGCATTGGCACCGAAAGCCAAAATTGGAAAACTCCCTCCTACGTAGGACATTTCGCTTACACAGTATTTTTTCATAGCTGCCAACACCCGCCTCCGCAAGGCCCCCGCGCAGTTCCGCAAGATCGATTTCGCCGAGCGTCACGGTTACATCCGTGGTATCGTCAAGGAGATTGTCCACGAGTCCGGTCGTGGCGCTCCTCTGGCCAAGGTCGTCTTCCGCGACCCCTACAAGTTCAAGCAGCACACCGAGACCTTCATTGCCAACGAGGGCATGTACACCGGCCAGTTCATCTACGCCGGCAAGAAGGCTTCTCTGACCGTCGGTAACGTTCTACCCCTGGGCTCCATGCCCGAGGGTACCGTCGTTTCCAACGTCGAGGAGCGTGCCGGTGACCGCGGTGCTCTGGGCCGTACCTCCGGTAACTACGTTACCATCATTGGCCACAACGCCGATGAGGGCAAGACCCGTGTCAAGCTGCCCTCCGGTGCCAAGAAGGTCATTGCCTCCTCCGCCCGTGCCATGATTGGTATTGTCGCCGGTGGTGGCCGTACCGACAAGCCCCTGATGAGTATGTTGAATCTCATGATCGTCTCAAAAGACGTAATATTATCATTCTCGATTTTAGTTACTAACAACTTTACAGAGGCTTCGCGTGCCAAGCACAAGTTCGCTGTCAAGCGCAACAGCTGGCCCAAGACTCGTGGTGTTGCCATGAACCCCGTTGATCACCCTCACGGTGGTGTAAGTTTTTCCCTTATTCGAACAAACTATCTTCAGCATCAGATTACTAACCCCCACAACAGGGTAACCACCAGCATATTGGTAAGGCTTCGACCATCTCGCGGTACGCCGCCCAGGGTCAAAAGGCTGGTCTCATTGCTGCCCGGAGAACAGGTCTGCTCCGTGGTACCCAGAAGACCAAAGATTAAATGTATTCTTCGGGTATTTCTGGTTCCGGTTCATAGGGACGGTGTTAAGGATTGCATCTTTGAACCGTGCTTTGCAGGGCAGTTAAAAAAAAGTAACTCAGTTGGCAAAGTACTCATGGCATATTCGCATCTGCCAGTGGTATTGTTATCCTTATGTATCTGGATGAGAGCGATATTGAAGCTCTAGCAGTGATGATGATCATGAACTGGACAAACCAAAAAGGCAAAATGGGATTCTGGTCTTGCGGATAACAAAGACATAACCTCTCACAGCTTCACGTGCCTTTTATGCTTGTTTTTGTGTCTTTAATGACTATTGGGTAGGCAAAAATTAAAAGAAACTTCAAAACAATTCTGCTCCTCAATGTGTTCTTTGACTACAAATGACTAAAGACTTCATTTATGAATATCTCTCGACCAAGGATTTAGTTAACTTAGGTATGGTCACACAAACTCTGTATCAAATAATAACCCTAGCAACAATTGACAAGGTTTAAATGGAAAAAAAAAATTGAAAAATAGGTTTTGCGTGTTTCGAATACAACGTTAATCAAGTACAAAATTATGTATATAAAGACAAACCCTAACAAATCTTAATATCCGTGTTATAATGTCGTACACAATTGAAGTATGTAAATCATCATGGCCGTCACTTGGAAAAGTTGGCATCGTGAATGTGCTTGTTCCACTAAGCTTGACTAAAAAATGTAGACGAAAATAATCACCACTGTATCAAAACAGCGCTCTATGCACAGCACTGACCCCGCTAAATCTGCGGCCAGCCCACCATCAGTTGTACCGCGACTACAAACTACCCCACTACGTTCGCCTTGTTGGGGAAATCTAATCCTAGGTACTAATTTTCCTGACAGCTTCTTCTACATTTCGTTTCCACCTTCTTTTAGCTTGTCTGCTTCCTCGTTGATTATCTTCTTCATCAAACCATCAATCTCACTATCTCATAATGTCTGCCACTAAGGAGTTCTCTCTTCTCGTCCTCGGAAACCCTCTGCTGGGTGAGTATTTTCATCTCTGGACGCCATACACTGCAGCGCAACACTGCTTAGCCGGATACACCCAGTCCGCGATCGTCCGACCTTTGACTCGAACTGTCACTAACTCATATCCATCTTCTGACAGACATCCAGGCCTTTGGAAACGAGGAGCTGCTGGCCAAGTACGATCTCAAGGCCAACGATGCCATCCTCGCCGAGGAGAAGCACATGGGCCTGTACGATGACCTACTGAACAACTTCGACGCTAAGCTGATTGCTGGTGGTGCTGCCCAGAACACTGCCCGCGGTGCCCAGTACATCCTCCCCCCCAACAGCGTCGTCTACCTTGGCGGTGTCGGTGACGACAAGTACGCCTCCATTCTCCGCGATGCCACCAAGGCCGCTGGCCTACGCACCGAGTACCGCGTCGACACCAAGGAGCCCACCGGCCGTTGCGGTGTCGTCATTACCGGCCACAACCGCTCGCTCTGCACTGCTCTGAACGCTGCCAACCACTACGAGGTTGCCCACCTGAAGCGCCCCGAGATCTGGGCTCTGGCCGAGAACGCCGAGTTCTTCTACGTCGGTGGTTACCACTTCACCGTCTGCCCTCCTGCTATCCTGGAGCTGGGCCAGCACGCTGCTGCTACTAACAAGACTTTTGTTCTGAACCTGGCTGCGCCTTTCATCCCCCAGTTCTTCGCCGAGCCTGTCGACAAGACTATGCCCTATGTTGACTACCTCATTTGCAACGAGTCTGAGATCGAGTCTTACGCTGCCTCCCACGGTCTGGAGAACAAGTCTCGCGCCGAGATCGCCCAAGCTGTTGCTGACTCTACCAAGATCAACACCCAACGCAAGCGCACCGTCGTCATCACTCAGGGTACTGAGCCTACTCTAGTTGCTATCCAGGGTGAGGTCGAGGTCAAGGAGTACCCCGTCCACGCCATCGACGCTGCTAAGATCAACGACACCAACGGTGCCGGTGACGCCTTCGCCGGTGGCTTTGTCGCTGGCCTGGTTCAGGGCAAGCCTCTAGCTTCCAACGTTGACATGGGCCAGTGGCTGGCCAGTCTGAGCATCCAGGAGCTGGGTCCTTCGTAAGTTCTAAGCCCGTGCAATAAAAGTTTGGCCTGATTCATTCACTAACAAGAGTCTTTTGTGTTTAGGTTCCCTACTCCTAAGCAGACTTACTCTGCTTAATTTGCTCATCAAAATCTTGATGACCTCGTTTCTTGTCTCAAAATCTCAACATGTACTTACGAGTCGTCTCATGTATCTCGCAATGTCCCAAGTATGGCATCCGAGTAAAAACTGTGTTTGGTTTGGCGTTGTAGGTTTTTAGGCATTGGGTTCACGTAACGATTTTGCAAAAGGTTGGATGAATATCTCTTATGATATTGCTGTAAGGGCACACTACAACCGGTTTCAACAACAACTACAACATACCTCTACAGCTTTGTTTTCCTGTTATCAATGAAAATTATTAAGAAAGAATCTGATTATAAAACAAAAACACCTCTAAAATTCACTCCCCTATAAGAAAAGAAGAAAAGAAGACCATGTAGACTCATGTTCAACTTGTGAATGTTGAATAGAGATTTGGTGTGGTTGATCCCATAATCCCCCTATTTGTTCTATCAATCGACAACGTCACAAACAGCGAGTATCCTCAACAAGCTCATTTTTCTCAAGAACTCCTAGAGTCAACAGAAGAGAAGAGCCTTCATGGGTCATATTCTTACGCCATGATTTAGCTACAGCCCGTAGGGACTGGAAGCAATTTAGCTATATGCTGTAGTTCGATGGATTGGCATTTGAATAGCTGCAGACCAAGATAGGATCATCAGGTCAGATACTAATCCAGGTTACATACAGACTTGTAGCAACAATGCTAGACCGAGCTAGGCTAGTGATAAAAGAAATTGATCATTCCAGTCAAGGGTAAGTCGTCAGTAATCCTCGAGATCTCAACGTTGGTTGAAGTGTCTGTTACTGAATCCAGGTGGTGGATTAGCAGGGGTCGGCGCGGAAGCACCATACATGTCGTTGTATTGTTGTTGTTGAGCTTGAGAAAAATGTAGCATCTCTTGATAGCTATTATCAGGCACGAATGTGTGTCTAGGGACTGGTGACATACCCTCCGATATGTTTCTAGGTCGAAGGTGTTGTGGAGTACCTTGCATGATATTGCTTGAGGGCACAAAGACCGACTGACTAGAAGCAATATTGAACCCAGGCGGTGGGTTCATATGAGCAGTGGTCTGCTGGATCGGGGTAATGCTCTGGAGGTACGGTGAAGCATTGGGCGTAAAACTAGAGGATGCGCCATCGAGGATAGCACTGAGAAGTTGCTGGCGAAGATCGTTGCCGTGCGTGGGGGTTGCAACCTGCCGGGTACTGATCAAAGGAGAGGTAGCAGTAGATATGCTACCAATGTGACTGTTGCGACGTGAAGGGCCGCTATAATATTGATCAGCGGTCAGTTGACTCCAGGCGCCACCAGCCGGCTTAGGTGTATAAACAGCACCCCAATCTAGAGAAGGAATCTTGCGCGTGGCCTCGCTACCCACACCAGGGCTCAATATTGTGCTACTATCATCATTATTGAAGAAGCCTGATGGGTTGGTAGAGATAGATGGGCATGCAGTAGGTGATACAGGCAAATCTTGAGACTTTGAGGGCACGGCCTCCTCGATGCGTAGTTCGTCGACCTGAGTAAGTACCACTTCAGTCGTGTTTGTAGATTCTTGCTCGTCGGGTAGTATGGTTTCTGGAATAGCACTGTTTGCACTTGCCATTTCTCGAATCGGAAGTGCAGGAGTAGTACTAGTCGAGCTAGTAGGAGTCATGTTTTCGGCACCATTATCAGTAGACTCTACAATGGAGTCGGGCACGACAGGACTGGCAGGAGTTTGAGGAGTTTGAGATTTGGATTTGGGCATATTCTCAATAACCGAAAGACAGACAGGAAACTTCGAACTAGGGCCGTCGCCCATGTCAAAATCTTTAGCTAGAGGCAGTACTTTGTCATCAACAACGTATGCTAACTTGCGACCAGGCAAAACTGTATATGTTAGAGGGAGTTTAGGATCCGTAACAAAATTCTGCGATGAGGTCAAAATATCAGATACTCTGTATAGAATTTCCAGCCAGGAGCTGTCACGGCTATCACTTCCTACAGCAATCATTTTTCGTGGTTTATGGGTTGTAGGGTCACTGAGTAGACTCTCAATACCAGGAATTCCCATGGCCGGGCACTGTATAACATCAGTATCTTCTTCGAGAACATATGTGCTAACAGGAAGACGGCCTCCACGAGAGCGAGCAGTTTCCTCGAGATGTCCTTGAAAGTAGAATGTTACAGTTGTCAAGCCACGGGCTAACTCGCAGAAAAAGGTTGTGATAGCCTGTCCATTGGTGGGAATACGGCTGACGATCTCTTCCATGTTGGAAAGAAGCCAGGCACTATAAAACCTTAGGATTCTCAGACTGGTATCTGCTATCGGGTCAAGTACAAACTGTTCACTCTCGTTGCCAGTCTGGCCAAGTTCCTTCTTGCCGGCTTGGGAGATGTCAGTGCCCAACGCATAGATAGCATACATGCGTTGAGTAAACGCCCAGAAAAAGTAGCTAGCGAACCGACAGTTGAACGCAAAAGCATGGTCGTAGAAGAGAGACTTTCCATGGGGACTAGAGACTAAAATATAGTCAGTTGAAGTTTACTTACTATATAAAGATTGATGAACGACTCACGTTTTTTCTTAGCAACAGTGCAAGCACTAATATTGACAATGGCCATTTCAAGAATATTCTTGAAATCACTTGTGGTGATGGTTTGTAGAACTTCCTCGAGCCTCCGGAAGAATGCCTGCTCGAGTTCAGCACGTTTCGCAATTTCGTTACCGGCATAGAAATAGGCATGCAGACGGACAAAGATGATTTCAAGAACTTGCTGAGGCGATGGATCTTTGGTGGCTAGCGAGGCATTGGGCTCTCGAAGGTGGGAAAACTCGGTTGCCAAATTGTTCATAGCATTAGGGTGAGGAATGTAGGCCACGACAGCGCGGTATAGATGGTAGACGACTAGAAAGTGCTTGTTCACCTCAACGCTGGCCAGTCCGGTTCCGTGGTGACCGTGGGCCATCAGCGGGCATATGTCATTTGCCAAATCGTAAAAAGAGACAGCCGATTCGTAAAGAGGCAATTTGCCCTTTAATTTCAAGTGGTATCTAGAAAGATCACCCAGGGCGATCAAGGCATCATGACAAGCACAGGTGACCATCTCTAAAACATCCTTGGATAGCTCATTAGGCTGGATACCTGTGCTAGGTGTAGTATCGTTGGGATTAAGGCGACGAGCAATTGCAACGAGAGCGGGAAGCTCATAGGCCTTGGCAAGGCGTTGTATGTAGCCCTCGTAGAAGAGTTGGCAGAGATTTAGAAAGCTTGCGTAACGTTTCTCAATCCTACGAAGGGCCACATGTTGGCCACGTGAATCGCGGATTACATTGCGATAAAGTTTGCCAACATGAAGCTGTGTTTCCCAAAGATCACGTTGGACATAATTCTTGGAGGCATAGACGAAATCCGCAAAGATTACTTGCATGCTAGAAAGGCGATATCTATATGAGGTTAATATGCAACGTGCATATATAGAGGCATGTGATAGATAAACTTACTTGGCTACACACTCTTCGACCTTGTCGAAGGTCTTTTTGTCGTTCGCTGTAGTTTCAGACTCGATCAAGCGATCAATGTGCTTCACTAAGCTTTTGCGGAGCTTGCACGTGTCTCTAGGTATTAATATTAGTATATGGATTATAAATTTAGAGTGTATGATATATATTAACTTACTTCCAGACAAGAGCAAGCTTGGTGTTTTCGGCTCCTGTAGACATCTTGGCAGATATGAATAAGCTGCGCTTAAAGCTATAAGGTAGTAGCAGGTATTAAAAAAGTCAACGAGGAATCAGGTTGTAGTTTTTGAGAGGCTGCTATGCAGGGTAGGGAGATATATCACAAGATAAATCCGAGAACGAAATAGTTTAGCAATATGCGATGTGTTATCAAACAGAACGCAGACAACAACACGCGAGTGCTATAACGGCAACGATCAGTGAAGCCGAAGAGCTGCTTACAGTGAGTTCAGAAGCCGCTATTCTGGGGAGCTTCAAGGCAACAAAAGTAGAGCCGCTGAGAATCCATAATCCACAAGCGGCCGACTTTGCCAAAGAAGATTTGGTCTTATTCTCTTCGAAAGCTGTCTGGCGAAGCAAAGCGTCGACCAGTACCAGCACTGAGACGAGAAGAGCGGTAGACCAAAGGTCGGATCATGAAGGTGTGCGAAAATTAGCCGTGGAGGCAAAGGACAAGCTCTTTATCAAAAAGGCTGCAGGAGGCTGAAAAAAATAGCACAAAAAAGTACAGAGGGGGCCGGCAGGTGAGTAACTAAGCGTAATGGCAATAGGAAATTTTGGGTGCGCGTCACGGGATTAAAGACAGATATTTCCGTCTGTCAGAAAGCACGAAGTAGCCACAGCAGTGAGAGAAGAGCGCGATGATAGTCTGGGGAAGATAATGCGACGAGAACTCGACAAGGCTGCGGATAAATAAGGATACTTAGCTGGCTTGATGCAGAACGAGATGGTGGGGTGAATGGGCCGGGCTGGGTTGGCGGCGATGCTGCGATGAGATCCCTAAACAAATAAACAGTGCTTCCTAAGGCAAAAAATATATAGTGATAGTAAACAAAAAAAAAAACACCCTGTCCCAGGTCAAGATCGGGCGTTGGGTGAGACACTGAGTGCTCGATTTCCGGTATTTCCAGTAGGTCACTTACGAATATAGCGAGCAAAAGCTGCTGCGATACTGGGCTTGACCACCGGAGAATGCGATATCTAACTAGCCTCTATGCTTTGCGTACAACCGCTGCAAACCAACTGTTTTTCTCTCCTTCTCGTCTGTTTCTGTTACAACGGTGCCTTTCGCTAGAAGGCAGGGCTCGAAGTGACGCTGCCAGAAATTGCCGCCCCTCACGTGAAATTCGATGTCCTCTGTTAAATCTTGTGATGGCTATTTCTCGGCTAAATGCACTGAAGAGAGGTTTGCATTTTAAGGTTTACGCCGTGCGTTATAGACAGGCTATACTGGCTGCTCTACATGCCCTGGAATCGATGGATCCCAGCGCTGGCACAAACTGACCGACTAACCGATAGAGCAATCAGTTGACCAGCAAGCAATAGCGGGTTTCCTGAAGCTCTCATCCCTCTCCCTTCTTCGTCGAATCCTCAAATCTATTATTTGGACTACTGCTTTTGCTGCTTTCGTTATTCTTGCCGTGCTCGAAAGTGCCATGATACACTAACTCTCTAGGTCTGCTTGCCAACTACAACGATAACATAAACTTCACCAAGCCTGATAGCAAGCCTATTTCCTTGATTTTCCCCAGCATTCTATTCTTAACTGGTAAAGCTCACCCCGCTCTCTATACACCTTATATGGAGTGTACTTTCAATCTCTTCTTGTCTCTACTGCCCTTTCTACGCTCCTCACCCTTTGCCCATACAATTCCCCGTTTGACCACACAAGAAGAGAGAAAACATAAACTTGAACAGAGTACTCATCATGAAGCGTTCGCGTGAAGCAGACGAGGACAATCCCGGCCAGCCTTCAAATCAGGAAACTACTGCTGTTGATGTACGACATACCATCCCCAGAATTTCCCAATTAGAATCTACATCAGACACCGAAGACACCGACGCCAACGCCCCCATCATGAGATGTAATCTACCACCGCACAAGGACCCTCTGTCTTTTAGAAGCTATTATGACTATGAGGCACACTACGCCAGAGATCATTCCTACCGTTGCTTTGAATGTCACAAAAATCTGCCGTCTGAGCATCTTCTCAGTGTCCACATTGAAGAATGTCATGACTCTATAACTGCGGTCAAAAGAGAACGGGGTGAGAAGACTGTAAGTTTCTATTCCTATCTCTACTAGCTCCTACTATCAACTTTGTAACACCACTAACTATACTAACCAAGTATACAGTTCTCCTGCTTTGTGGAATCATGTGAGCGCAAGTGTTCAACCCCTCAAAAACGTCGTATGCACCTCATCGACAAGCACCTCTACCCCAAAAACTTTTTCTTTGCAGTGACCCGCGATGGCATCGATGGCCGTCGGTCCTTGTTATACGATGGTGGTTACTACGGACGTAGATCCTCCGTCGGTGCTTCAACTACCAAAGAATCCCACAGACGAGCAAGCTTGCGGTCTGATGCGGGAGCTCCGCCATCTCCTAGCAAGACTGATCCGGAATCCCAGCCAGAAGGTCCTAGCCAACAAGCTTCTATCCCCAATGATGTGGCTCACCATACACCTCCAGAAACCCCCGATGTCCAAATGGAGGATCTAGCCGATGCCATGTCTAGTCTTCAGTTTGTGCCCAAAGGAATTCGATTTGGAAGGGGTTTTCGTGCTGGATTCTCTAGAAACCCCAATTATTAACTCTTATCTTGGTCTCTCGAGAAAGCCCACTTCCCCTCATCTTTACTTACGACCTAAACGATCTATTACGATGCGTATATTCATGATTTGCATTATATCTGTCGATGCTGTATAGATCGACAAGTTTCCTGTCATTCGCTAGCAAGTTGCTTTCTTTTGTATGTTTTCTTTTTTTCTCTTTCAAAATTGTAAATCAATGGAATGCCTTGCATATATCCAAAACCTAAAACAAAAAAGTTGAATCGTCGATAATCCCAAGTCCTAACTCCAACTCCTGTACTATCGAATGGTGTGTACGCCCATGTTTAATAAAGATATGTTTCGTTTCGTATCGGTTATCAATTGCCGCCGGTTGATGTGTCGTTAGATTTCGGTTGTTGGTATCTTAGAAAAAATTTCAAAAAAGCAAATATGAACCCCCTACGGTCGACAAGTGCTCAAAGGTAAGTTGCGTAAAGAATACAAATATGTATAGCGTTTAGTCGCTAGAGGCACAACCGTGACAGCCACAGCTTACACATTGAACTTCTTGGTCCTCTTTAAGTTGGGCGCGGGGAACTCTGCAGATACAAGTCGAGTTGAAGTTGGTTTCTTTGGTCTGGACGCAGCGCAAGCAACATAGCTAGGGAAAATATACAGTTAGAGTCTCTATATCATCATGATATCTACCGCATGCCTCTTACCTTCTCGTAACCCTGCTTCTTCCATTTTGCGATCAGCATAGCATCGGCGTAGCCATTCTTCAATAGCCATTCATATAGCTTCCTACTGATTGCCTCTTTTTCGTAGTAAAGGTCGTATACGTAGCGACTACGTTGGTGAGAAATTTGGAAGATCTCCCATTGTGATTGGTGTTTAGGCCCTGTGGGTGTTGGCTTGTTCTGCGCATCCTTCATCTTGTTCTGAAAGATGAGCAGGTCACTTTCGATGTCTTCGAAGCCCTCCGGGGGCGCTTTGCGTTTTGTTGAACGAATAGGGGGCATTGTTGTGTGTATAAATTTTGATTGAAGTCGAAGGGAAGTACACAATACCGATGATGTGATCCAAAATCAAGGTCAAAAAGCGTAAATCTGATGTTTGTCTATCGTATGTAGCTTGACAAGGCTGAAGCTCTTGAAAAGTAAAAGTGGGGCTCTTTTCATTAGTTTCAACAAGAATCGTAGCCTTGGATGGATTCGCCGTCATTCTTGTTTGCTAAATCACGTGATATGAAGTCTGGAGCTTGTTCAAGTGGGTCTGTTTTTAGTGATCATCAAGACGAAGCTTCACAAAGAGTGGTGATGCCAGATGCTAGCTGAACTTGGTAATCTAACCACTAGTGCATAATTGTACTTCTCTACGCCAGTCCAAATCTTCCAATAAACTATATGGCTATATTACCTACGGAGCTCGCGGTGCGGGTTCGTCAGTGTAAGTAACTGAAGCAGTATTTACAATCCAAACCTAATGTATCCGCATTAGCCAATCAGAACTCATGTATTTACTAACGCACAATCCGTGAAGCCGTCAACTGGACAGATGCCAAATTACGGGTTGTTCATGCCTACCGAACCTGGCTACGTGCTGTAAGTCAATGATTACCAATTCCGTGTATGTTCTGGGCTCTACTATCACCGGCCGCCTAGTTCCAGTCCAGCAGGATGGCGTAGATATGGGGGGTCCTTATCGTCATTCAAAGGCGAGCTAGTTTTTTGACAGCCCTGACGGTCCAACACGAAACTATCTAGGCATCGGTGAACTAACATGGATATCTGCGACAGGCGCCCGAAATTCAGTCCATGTACAATGTGCCCAAGACAGTCCCGATCATTCGCACGCGTATACGCGAGGAGTTTGAGAAAAACCGCTTCATCAACAAGATCAACCACGTTGATGTCCTCTTGACGAAGAGCAACGCCGAGTACCAGGTTTGTCACACAGCCTATCAAGCATTCTATACTCTTAGCGCTAATCGCTAACTACGTGAATTGATAGGAAACCATGAACTTCTGGAAGCAGACTTCTCATGTCATGGCATACTTCAAGGATGAGAACTGGCGCGCAGGCGAACGTCTGCCTTCCAGCTTTATGTCGGGCTTCCTGGAGGTAAGTTGTAATCATCATTGCATCCCTTGATGACACCAAATATCGGTTGTACTAACACAGTTTATACAGGGCCGCAACTAAGTGCCTCGGTTTCTCAAGCATGTATATATCATATTCCACTCAGACCAAAGTCTTGGTTCTTCTAGATATTCAGACCCGCATTATAACAGCGCCAACACCAACTCCAGTACCAGCAAGCATCAAACAGAGATGATCACATGCTCTACCTTGTTTTTAATGGGTAGCTTTTGCGTGTAGATTTATATTTGACAGTCTATTGTTTTATTAGCCCAAAAGAAAGAGAGTTTCTTTTCTTCTTAAACCATATCATCAACAATCATTGCGTGTGAGAAAGGCGCTAAGAAAAAGAAATCAAAATTATGCTAAATGTGTAACGCCAAGTTATATAGAAGTCATCGCGCCCGGCCCGTGACTTTGTTTTGTAGAGGTAGGTGTCCTGTTATATGAGTTCCCCGGCTCATCTATCCAGTCCCTCTCTATAAAAAAGGAATGCATATACCGCTCTGTTTTTGCTTGAATCATAGCAGTATGTTTTGGGGGGTCGATGTAGTGGAGTACACTGTGTTTAGAAACACAGGTATATGTTGTGTAGTTTGTCAACGTCGCGTATTGGCTTTACTCTCTGGTACCTTCGATCGAGGTGGTGAACTTGTCGGCCATTACGTCGCACATCGCAGCCAAGTCATTGAGACCCTTGCGCAGAGCGTTGACAGCAAGACCGTCTACCTATTCATTAGCAATACTACGCAAGTAGTGCTTCAGCCCGAGAGTTAGAGCACGAGTTTATCATTATTTACGTACCATAAGTCTGAATTCTGATGTTCATCTTAGCCTCGGAAGGGTGGGGGATGGCGTAGGCGCAGAACTCAACATCGGGGCTAGCAGAGATAAATTGTTAGTGCCATTTACGATATGATTACTTACGTTAACTTACTTCTTCATAATCACCCACCGCAAGGCGTTGCCCAGAGTGTGGCCCTCTTCAAGGAACTCGAAAGAAGCGGCACGATCATCAGAGCCAGGGAGCTACAAAGCATTATATTAGTACTATGCTTCAGAAGTTCGAGACGTCGTGTTTGTGTAGCATACAATGCGAACTCTCTGAGGAAGCTCTTCTTCAACATCTTCCTCGTTCTCAAGGTCAACGGCCTGGGCCGGAGGGGCATCTTCCATAGCGGCGTCGACACTGGACATTGTGAATAGGGCTAAATTGGTGGATAAACAAAAAAAGATTGATGCCTGGCTATTTAAATATCGGTAGGGGCAAATGCAAAAGATTGGCTCGTGGGTTTTTTGCAATTGTCACTAATTGTATAACGCTTGTGATTACGACTATCAGAGCTACAGTACTTCAAAAAAATATTGTATAATTATCGTCATTATTTCTTATCAGAAAAGATAAGAACATGGCTGTCATCAGCTGCCATCAGCTGCCATCAGCTCGAACCCTATTTGTATATAACCCTATTTTACGTAAGATAGAACAAAGCAATAATCCTATTAATTTCATTCAGAAGGCGCTATTCTCTCGTGATTATGATAGTGTCATCATGTTATTATGATATTATGTACAGATATCTACCTAGCTAACCAGTTATACAGCTAGATATATCCTAATTTTCCTCACAAAACTTTAGACTAGGAACAAACAAAAATAATAATATTATTGTATCTTGTACTATTTCTACACGTCTATGACCTTCACTTTCAATATTTGTCTTTGCGTTGACTTGAAGAACTTGGGTTGATTTTGAAGATTTACGATTATGCTAATGACAGCATATGGACATATACAGAAGGGATTAGGGCAATCAAAGAAATGTGATACGGGGGGCTCGGGTATGAATGATACAGACGTAATTCTCAACTTTTGGTTGTCACTCAACCTTGGTTCCGAAAACCCACGACAAAGAACCAGCAAAGACTAGCTAGTTATTGAATAAAACAAAGATGAGAGACCACCTAAAAGGAATGCTTCGTTTAGATCTTCTTTTTGAAGGTTGTTGCATATGTATGAGCAAAATCTGTGGTTTTCCCAGAGGCAAAAGAAGCAAAACTGTCCCAAGTCAAAGCACCAATCACCCCAACTTATTTAGTGTAAAGTATGCATTGAAGTATAGCCCGTGATCCAGCCGGATTGAATTCTTAAAGTTGGTATTACTTTAGCCGGAATATTTGCAGTTGTGACGATGACCCGAAGACATGAAAGATCATGAGCCAGTGTCTGTATTCCAGGGATGAAATCCCGAGCAATGCCAAAGTCGGAATGTGCCTTGCATAGATCAAGACGGTCGATAACGAGTAGCAATTTCTCCTTCTTAGCAATATTGACTGACTCTATCATCCGTAGCAACTGGATCAGGAAACCCCATACAACGGAAGGTGGGCTGTCTTTATCCATGACATCATTTGCTGCAGTCTGGAATATACGGTTGACTCGCAAATCACGAGACTGCATATAGAGTCCTGGAAAGGCATCAAGGATCTGAACAATGAGAGTCTTGAGTAAGCGAGTGACTGTGTATCGCAGGCCTTCGTTCTTACGGCAAAAAACAAACGCTATGGGAATCTTTTTTTGCCTTTGTGTGTATCGAATGATATCGACACAAAATGAAGACACTCCTTGATGGTTTGTCCGGCCGGTGATCCAGATCAGCGATGCTACTTCGGCAATAGGCTGCTTCTTCTGGAAGTCGTCGGTTTCCATATAGACGCGTTGTTGGTCTGGGTTATCGGCATGCTGAACTTCGGCAACTGTTGTATCTGTTTGCTCGGGAAGGCTAACGCCCAAACATCTGCTTAACAATACCACGAATCCGTTGACTCGCTTCTTTTCTTCTTGTGGCACCACTTCAGCATCTTGAAAAGTGACTGTTGACTTGGTTTTCTCCGTTGTTATCGTTCGTTGCCCCATTGCCCCATGAAATCTAGTCTCCAACGTGGTAGGCGCCTCTATCTCATGGGCAAGCTCTTTCCGGTGATAGGCCATCAGCCGTTTTAGCCATTTTTGAGTCATGCCTTTGATGGAGGCACGAGGAGCTGGCATATCAAAGACATCAGCCATCTCAATTTGCTGTTGTCTGTCTTTGGGACTCAACGGAGTCATGATTCTAAACCACTGTTGTAATTGTGACAAATACATCCGCTCCCAGTTATTGAAGGTCATGTCTTCGAGGCAATCATGAGGCATCGTCAAGGCCGCAATGTCGCTTTTGTAAAGTGTATTAACTACATGATATTCACTCATAAAAACCAGGCGCTGCACCATGCCTAGCATATCTGCAGTCATGTGGGCAATATCTCGGGCATGGTTGACTTTCTGAGCGGCAACCTCGATGTCACCGATTGACTGCTCGCATGCTTGTTGAAAGCCGGTTATATGGAAGAATGTATTGTCTGCAGTCCCGATAGTGTGAGTTAAAGGTTGTTCATTCAAAGCCTAATCATCAGTATGATAATATGATGGACGGACACATGAAACTTACATATAGTCCTACGCCGAAGATACGACGCGTTGTCATCAATAGATTGTATCACAGCAGTGAACAGGCTGTTCAGGGCAACAACCATTGCCTTGGTTTTGGCAGCCATGAGGAGGAATTTTACTTCAGGAAGCAGGACTTCCACGTTTCTAAGCACTTGCTGCACCTTATCCTTGAGGTCTTTATGTTGTTGATATGCCTACCGGCGCCAGTTAGCGACCCAAATCACAATCATGTGTCAAGCCTAGCCCAGCTCTAGGTATGCTTTACTTACATCATGTATCAGCGACACGGCATTGACAGCAATCTTATAGTGTGTCCCAAATGTTAAAGCTTCTGATATGAACAATGTGCTCTCACAGATGCGCAAAATAAAGTCACACGGAAACTGTGCTGGGCATCTCGACCTGTATCCTTCGCCCAGATACGCAGTCCGCCAAACGATGAATTTGATAGCCCAGCATGCTTTCGGATGCTCTTGATGGTGCGGAGCTTCTCTTGTTTGCTTTGAGTCTCGTTACACCTAGAAACGATATCAATCAGCCCAGAATCGCGCATATTGCAGATCGTGGTTTGCTGTCTAGTTTCTAGTTCTTTCAATTTTTGCTTACACAAAGCCCACTCCCTTCAATGGCGTTAGTTTATTGTTCAACTTGCTATTGGTATCATTTGAGGCACTAAAACATACTCGGAACTCTCAAGTTCGTCATCGGCGTAAAGCTTGGCATATTTCGATGTCATGTTTTTCGATACCGACGATGCTCTCATTTCTATGCTCAAGTAAGAAGTAAAGAAATATAACCGGTTAGATAAATGAAGGTATATATATAACCCCATACATATACAAATATATTACAGAATGAGGGTTTTTTTTAATTCAATTATATCAAGGTGTAAATGGAGCTCTTGATAGCTATGTAGCATCGGTATCCTAAGATACACAACCCTGAACTAATACTAGTATACAATGCAAGGTGAAGGGCAGCCTACTTCTCAACAGTGACAGGCCACTGAGACACAGAACATTTGTTATGGCATCGTTATATGCTACCTTCCGCAGAACTTCGTGAGTGGAGAGGCTGCCCAAACCCTCAGACGCACTGCCATAAACATAGGGCAGACTTCAGTAGTAGTTTTGCTCTAAGCTGGTACAGAATGAGTTAAACAGAGATATTCTTAGCAACTCTGTCGGGCTTTATATCCCTAACAGGTGACAAATCAAGGCTGAGTGACATCTTACTGCATGGCCCCGTTACAAGATTCTGAAAACTATGGAGATCAGGACAATACGTTAACTAACCAGGCGATCTCACTCCATCTTTGTCCCTAAATCCTGGCGTCAAGCTTCCTTGACAGCAGTCTATACTTGGCCATTGTTTAGTACATATTAGTATCTGTATACGACTACATTGTATGTAAAGCTATAACAATGAAGAGATGGATCTTTGCTGATGTAGATCATGCTTCATCTTATAATCCCTGTTAAGATATCACCCACTGCTACTCTATTGCTTATGTTCTTATACCAATACAACTAGACCAACCTAAGCCTCTATCAGGCATTTAACCATAACAATTATTCACAACAAGTCTCTTCTTTTACTACAAACTTACTTATGTCGCCACCCACGGTTGCATTTGACTTGCCCGAATCTGGCTGTCACTCTCCTTCACATCCTGTACTATTATTGTAGAAAGTAGTATAGCGTTCAGTACTGAAAGTGCATTAGATAAGGTGATGAACGTTGTTTTGTATAGATATATCTGATGTCTTGTATATCCTTCTCCACGAAACAACCATGCTGGGTCAAGTCACAAAAATACGACGTGGGATAAGATCATATTCCGCGGAACACGAGCCGAAGGCGTCGTCGAATAGTGTCACCAAAAGAGATAACCTCACTGACTTGCCTGTCTGACGCAAAGTTGAATACCTGCGATAGTGGCCTGAAATAGTTGATTATGATCAGATCCATATCCCTTTACCACTGCCCTACTTCGTAGACATCATGGACAAGGTAACAATACGACTATGTACAAAAATGCTTGTCCGACATTGGCTCTAAGACTCTAGGGGGGTTGAGAAAAGCTACTATATCCTACAACGTGATTTATGGTAGACATTGGGAGCTCTAGAAACCATACTGTTTTCATGGTACAAGTTAGAACGGTGTTTCGAAACCGAGAACTTGTTTTTGTGTGACATTTGACGCCTCGAGAAGAAAGCTTGGGTCAATACGGCTTTATGCAAAACATGGGCTTGTACTAGACACAAATGCGTATTATAATATATCCTGTCTCGATATGTCTGAGTAATAGGCCTTGAAAGACTGCTTTTCGGACAAAGACATTACGACTCTGAAGCGCATCATGCACGGAAACAACTGGCTAGTCCGAATCATGCGAAATGTCAAGAAGAAAAACTCGGAAACATGGTGTTTTATGACCCCAATGGCTAAGACATGGCGACTTTACTGCCAGAATTTTATACTAGTTTTGCTTCTTAGCCTTAAGCGATGGTGCCTGGCTTGAGGTTTTTGCCACTTAGGATTAGGTCGAGGTGCGTCTTTATGTTTCTTTGGATGTTTGGTGTGTGAGACATCACTAGCCACTTGAACTGCTCTGGTTGATACTGAAAAAGTACAGTGCGCCTTGATACTTAAATCACAACCTCCAACACAAATAAAGAATCATAAACCTGTGTATTGGTAAATATAAAGTAGCAAGCTATTTAGTTTTCAACTTGATGCCAGACACGATAAGCAAACATCTGTAGACCTGGGATATCGAGGACTATGTTGGTCTCACTAGGACCAGCATCTCTCAAGAAGAGTAGCTTGAACTTCAACAACAATGCGCCGCTAGTTACATTGTATGATGTAGGATCACTATCCGCACCTCTAGTGATAGAGATGGTTTGCTGGAGTACTGGCTCCATGTGGCTTGAAGCTCTGGTTGCAGTAGCACCAGGCCGGGGTTGGCTCACTTCCTCTTCCCACCTTTCTATGACAATGGTCTGAGACTGAGGGTCAAACTTTGAAAGAAGAACAATTTTGATCTGGTGACTTGACTTGTCAAACCACCACCTCATTTTTCTTCTGAGCTGGCTCAGCGACTGGGAATAACCAGCTTCAATCATGAGAGTAGGCCATCTTTGGCCTGGTAGCATTGGACCACCACTTGAATCACCCTGTCCGCTATCACCACCAGTACCATCTTCTCCAGAAAATGTTTTAGCAGCCAATGGCATCCAATAACCATCCAAGCCTGTCAATATCATTCTCATTACAATTTCATGATAGAGACTCGCATGGCATGCCTCATGAACACCAGTTGGAATTGTTATGAATAGTGACTTGGGCTCTGCACGGTAATGGAACCGCCAATGCCTGCCACGAGCATCTCTGGCCTTCTCAATTGCAGAAAACTGATCTGGCAAGACATCTAATAGTAAGAAGGATTAGTACAAGTTTACATATATATGTAAATGAATCATCTTACCTGTAACAATGAGAAAATCACCTGTAATTCTGTAAAGTTCATCCAATAACTTGCTGGTGGATCGGAATTTGACAGTCGGGTCTGTAATGATCTTTGGGATGGACAAATTTGAAGTTTTCGGCGATATGGACATAGACGTAGGAGAAGTTGATGGTTTTGGTAATTCGTGTGGCATATCCGGTGCCATGGTGAGTGGTGGCGATGAAATTCGTAGTGTTTGGTATAGTAGTGTTTGATAGTATTTGTAGAAGTGTAGGAAGAAAGTTGAAAGGTGCTAGCAATTTTGTGACTTTTATATCAATTTATTACGTCATCATTACAGACACTCTCACGTGATTGATATGAAGAGTTCATCAACAAATAAACAAACTAATAAATAAACAAGAACGGACTTCGCGGTAGACGAATTCATGTATTGGTAAATATAAAGTAGCAAGGTATTTAGCTTTCAACTACAAACCAGACATGATGAGCAAACATCTGTAGACGTGGGATCTCAATAACTATATCTGCCTCATTGGGACCAGCATCTCTCAAGAAGAGTAGCTTGAACTTCAACAACAATGCGCCGCTAGTTACATTGTATGATGTAGGATCACTATCCGCACCTCTAGTGATAGAGATGGTTTGCTGGAGTACTGGCTCCATGTGGCTTGAAGCTCTGGTTTCAGTAGCACCAGGCCGGGGTTGGCTCACTTCCTCTTCCCACCTTTCTATGACAATGGTCTGAGACTGAGGGTCAAACTTTGAAAGAAGAACAATTTTGATCTGGTGACATGACTTGTCAAACCACCACCTCATTTTTCTTCTGAGCTGGCTCAGCGACTGGGAATAGCCAGCTTCAATCATGAGAGTAGGCCATCTTCGGCCTCGTAGCATTGGACCACCACTTGAATCACCCTGTCCGCTATCACCACCAGTACCATCTTCCCCAGAAAGTGTTGTAGTAGCAAATGGCATCCAATAACCTTCCAAGCCTGTCAATATCATTCTCATTACAATTTCATGATAGAGACTCGCATGGCATGCCTCATGTACAAGAGTTGGAATTGTTATGAATAGTGACTTGGGCTCTGCACGGTAATGGAACCGCCAATGCCTGCCACGAGCATCTCTGGCCTTCTCAATTACACTGAATTGATCAGGCGAAACATCTAAAAGAAAATAGGATTAGTAAAGAAAGTTGCAAATAAAGTCAAGGTATCTCACCTTCAACAATCAGAAAATCCCCAGTAATGATGTCAAGCTGATTGAATAAGTCGGATGCGAATCTGATGGCCGGGTCTGTGTTGATCTTCGGGATGGACAAATTTGAAATTTTCGGCGATATGGAGACAGACGTAGCAGGACTTGATAGCGATGCTGGTTTTGGTGATTCGTGTGACATACACAGTGCCATGATGGCGAGCGATGGCGATGAAAGGGGTATAATAGTGTTTGGTAGTGTTTGGTAGTGTTTGGTAGTGTTTGTAGAAGTGTAGGAAGAAAGTTGAAAGGTGCTAGCAATTTTGTGACTTTTATATCAAATTATTACGTCATCATTACAGACACTCTCACGTGATTGATATGAAGAGTTCATCGGCAACAAATAAACAAACTAATAAATAAATAAATAAACAAACTAATAAATAAATAAACAAACTAATAAATAAACAAACTAATAAATAAACAAACTAATAAATAAATAAGAACGGACTTGGCGATAGACGCATCCATATTTGCTTGTACTGTAGCCTTTGCAATTCGTGATGGCATATTGTTAACAGTAGTTTCTGAATTCGTCATGTTTTGATAGTGTAACCAGGACTTCGCCTTGAGCATCCTGCGGAGCTGAAGGAAAAAATTGTCAGAAACAAAAATTTCAATTAGCATACCATTTCAACACAGAGATTCAATCAAGTGGCTTGTATTCATTACTAGTTTGATCATTTGGCCCCACTAGTTTCATAACATGAACTAGCTTTACTTTTAGTATGCCCGCATTCGGGATATACTCGCTTAGTTAGGCAGGCTATGGCAACAAGTGTGAGAGTATACGAATCATAAACCTGTGTATTGGTAAATACAAAGTAGCAAGCTATTTAGTTTTCAACTTCAAGCCAGACATGATATGCAAACATCTGTAGACTTGGGATATCAAGAACTATATCTGTTTCATTGGGACCAGCATCTCTCAAGAAGAGTAGCTTGAACTTCAACAACAATGCGCCATTAGTTACATTGTATGATGTAGGATCACTATCCGCACCTCTAGTGATAGAGATGGTTTGCTGGAGTGCTGGCTCTATGTAGCTTGAAGCTCTGGTTGCAGTAGCACCAGGCCGGGGTTGGCTCACTTCCTCTTCCCATCTGTTTGTGGATACCTCTGCCTGCCCAAAATATGCTAAATATCTATCTGACACCTCCTCCCACAATCACCATTACAACCCAACATTCAAGTTCTTCACCAACTTCCCACTTGCTATCATATTTCCAATGCCAGAAGCAATTGACGAGACGATAGATTACCCTGCAATAATTACAGAGTTAATGAAGCGGCTGCAAGCTCTTGAAGAGAAAGCCGTTGGTCCGAAATCAACTCCAGCCCCTTCAACCACCAGCGAAGATGACAACTTACAACATACCGACGGATATCACGAAGAATTAGAGCCTGAAGATTCAGAGCCTGAAGATCTCAAGGTAGACACTGATGTTGATACCGACGATGAAGAAGAATCGGAGGGCTATGATGAGGGAAGTCTAGACGCAGATGGTCAGCCGCTAGTTCGGTTTTGTCACTATACTCAAATGGTTGACATGAAGACATATGAACATTACTATGTACGTGGCACTCATAGTATAACTCCTGTCGCTAGACCGACCTCGGTCCGACGCCCTACATTCCGCTACATCACCAATGATGATCAGCGTTTCATGGCATTCAAAATTGGGGTTTGCGAGCTTTCCAAAGCCATCTTCGACTGGCCGAGTCTCCAGGAAAATACTAGTTGGGTGCATCTATACTTCAAGTCTAAGAAAATCATATTCACCGACATCAAAGCCTTGCTTAAATGCCGTGGGCAAATTGTCTTGTCGTTAGTTGACAACCCAGATAAAAGCCCTCAGCTTGATGCAGACATCAAGGCATTCATGGGTGTATTCGATCGCTACCCAGAGCTCAGAGCCGGTGCTCTACGTTACGACGAAATTATAGAGACGCAGACTATCATGGGTGTGGAAGAGCTCTGGTACATCTTTAGCGTTGGAGACTGGCTGGTCAGGAAGGAGTATGGACAGTATGAGCTCGGCAAGGCCATTAGCTTTGGCAGTTCCGGTGATGATTACCGCATCACATGGAAAGGCGTTGGGTTTGACGGAGCCAAGTTCCGCTATGTTATTCGCAGGCATGAGATCAGCGCGTTTGATCATTCTCAGGATATCACCCAGCTCGATGTTTTCCCTCTAAAGTGTCTACCCGATGACAAAAGAATCTCAATCCTGAGCAAGGTCAAGGAACAGGGTAAATACTGGCACGATTTACTTTGTGCGAAGCAAAGCGGAGACGCCTATGTGAGCCCCATTCGTGTCAAGGATTTCTCGGGATTTGCCATCAAGAGAGAAGATTATGAAGTTGATGTACGAGATAGAAAATGGGTAAATATTCATATCTGTGGCTAATGTTATGGCGTTATGTGCTAACAATCATATAGGTAAATGCCCAGGTCATCATTGATCCGAGCATATATACGTCAATGGATCTTACTGTGGTTGACGAAGACAAGGCTCCTTTCACTGAGATACCATCTACTGGCTCCATTCAGACCCTTCTATCTGACCCTCCTCAGACGATACGTCGGGCTAGTACCATACTGAACTTGGAAAGATATAAGGCGAAGGCCCCTGTCAAGCCAGGCCAAGAAAGGCCGAGTGAGATGCCCACGCTTGAAATCATGGAGCCAGATGATTGGATGATGTGCGAAAACTACATACTCGCATTCAGTCTAGCCGACAACACTTACTACGTCCTGATGTTCCACCACGGTACCTTGAGTGATCCTAAGTGGCTTGATGATATCTTCAGCGAATATGTCTGTCTTGAAGAAAACGCCACCAAAGTTACTGCATTGCAGAGGCTTGTGAATGCTCATGTCAGTCGTATCCATGATGAGTATAGAGTACTGTCACAGCCAAATGAAGACGATGTCATACTGGATAGGGATGACGTCAAAAACAAAAGAACAGAGAGAAGGGACTATCTAACCAAAGGTGCCGGTCTGACTGTTCTTCTACATGGGCCTCCAGGAACTGGAAAGACGATGCTTAGCCAAAGCATGCCGTTGTCCTTTGTATCGCCTTGACGTTTCACAGCTCATGCCATCAGATGACCGTAGTGAGCTGCTTGATGATGCGTTTGAACAGGCTCACAAATGGGGAGCCATTCTGCTTTTAGATGAAGCAAAAGTTCTAATGACCGAAAGAACGGTGAACAATCCTGAACAAAGTGCTCAAGTTGCAGGTGAGAAATGTGTACACTAGCTTGACGACTAAAACGGTACATGAGCTAACCAACCAAAACACCATTCATGTAGCCTTCCTGAGCAAGATTGAATAATTCCGGGGTATCATATTCCTAACTACAAACCAAATCCACCATATCGACCCAGCCTTCGAATCCAGAATCGTCTATTCTCAGCATTTCCAATCTTTCGCCAATAATCAGGCTCACATGGATCAAGTATGGATCTACGCACTTAATAAAGATCACGTGACTATAGATGAAATCAATTCTGTCATGAAGAAAGTAAGAGTTTGGACAAAGAAGAATGGGACATTGAATTCAAGACAGGTCCGCAATATTGTGAATACTGCGTTGATCATGAAGAAGTATCCCGGATCAAAAGGGCCTAAACTCTCTCTACCGGATGCAATTGGGATTGCATACGAAGGTGTTAGTGGGATGTCTAAGATGATTAGAGATGAAAAGAATCGGAACAAGCAGGCCATGTACGAAGATTGGTTTTGATTGGAGTAGATAGAAGCATTCACCAGTTGCCATTATATCAATTATGATATATGCCTTAGACTCAACTTTGCACGTAATACTTCGTTATTATCCAACTACTTTCATATGATTACTATTTGTCTATCTTATTCATCGCTTGACGCCTCTATATAGATCACGTGGATCCAACCCTAGTGGATCGTTAGACGTAGAGGGACCTTAACCAACAACCTCTGATTACAACAGTTGTCTAACCCTTGTCGTCTATCCTAAGCATCTGCTTAGTCATATGTAACACAGGCACATTTGTATCATCCTCTTTTCAATCAAAATTTTCGATTCCAACGCGAAAGAAACAACAAAAAGTAGCTAAAAAGAAAGCATACATACAACACCTGGTATTCCCACGTGGTCACCCACCGTAGTACTGATCGGGCGCTCGATAGTTTAACTAAGGGAGAGCGGACGGGATCCCGTGCTTTCTATCAGCTATGGTCGTATGTTGGAGAATTAGGGAACTTGGTGAGTTTATATAGATTATAATTTATATGGACCACTAGTTCTTCGGGGCTAGGGGACGTTGTCGTCCTGCACACACAAAGCTATTGAGTTTGTCGACTTTAAATATCTATCCGGTAACAAATCCGGCGTCGTATGATCTTAGTGATGGTAGACGTTAAATATAATCAAATCAAATCAAATATAGCAGGCACAGTCTTCTGGTATAGTCCGCCGAGGTCCATACCCATGCCGATCCGAGGTCCGGTAGCCTTTCGGGCAAGTTGTCTTTAGCTTTTGCTGTAAAAGTATACCAAAACCGATCGCAAATCCTAGAGCCATATATAGACAGACTCGGAAACACTGGGTAGAGAGTTCACCTGGCTGCAATATCGGACATTGGGGGTTATAGTATAGGATATGCTATAAATATGCGTGTATATATAGCCGCTATCTGAAGTTGACCAAGAGACGTCACCAGTCGGGTGCTTTCAGCTAGAGCATCCCGTAGTATTGCTATGGGATAACAGTAAGTAGACTTTAAATTATATATACAAATATAGATACGAGAGATGATAGTGGGAAGATATACTATAACAGAGGATAATACGAGTTGGGATCTATCAAAGTTACACGAACATTCGCGCAATATACGGCCGCATATACGGATGAAATATATTCATGGCCATTCAACCCAATGCGTAAGTTTTAACTTAATCTCTTCGTATGTATTATGTCTCTGATATTCAAATATAACGTCGTTTAGGCAGACAGATACATCCTTCAGACACTATAACTGTCTTGTTCTTTGCGTTCTGTTCGATTTGACCTTATCCATAAGCCTTTGCCGTATTAGTACGGCTTGTGTCACTTATTTGCATTGGCTATAAAATAAAGTATACCAATCGCGTGCTGTGGCCAGTTTTCTTAATCCAGAAATGGACAGTGATCCAGTACCAATCCATCCATGATAGGCAGCGGGAGGCCACAGCAAATACGAGATGATATGCGTGATAAAATCAGCACTACATGTCATCATGCACTGTATTGTACAAACGTGGTGGGATAAAATATCACTAGACATCATTGGACAAAAGGCAATGTCAATTAAAAACTCGGTTTTGGGGGGAGGGGGGTCATCGTAAAGACATATGTGGATTATCATTGGTTAATGTATGTTTCTTTTCTTTTAACTGTTACAGAATATCAAATCAAATATTTTTCTTAAACTTCGGGCGGAGCAGGTCCGAGGGGCTCATGCGGCATAAGATATCAGTAAACTTGGGGGGAAAGCGACAGAGTAGCTCATTAATTAGGGTTGTGATGGCGGATAGAACTTCCAATTAAATCGATAACGCCGGTATTATAACCTCATGTCTACCACACAATATTCTACATATTTATACCCTCCTCTTTGAAGCTAGCTGTCGCGTTCTTCTTTTCTGACGATATGTTTGCTTCCTCATGGCCTAATGTAATAAAAACAAATAAAAACGAAATACTACGAAAGTCGCTGAATGTTCCCTTCCTGATATATCAAAAGTAGCACTTTCTATGCCTATTTATATGTAACTGCTACATATGTTATACTACAGGCATACGCATACAAGGCACAGCCTTTCAATATAAACCTAGTGAGTGGCACTAATAACGAGACGTTGCTCTATAAATTCCACGAGAAGGAACAGATAATTGCTTTTTTATTTCTTTTCTTATGAGTCCCAGGGAACAACTTTTGGTGGCTTCAGGTGAGAGAAACAAATACAAATGCAGTGCCAGGCGAGATGAATGGCCCGTCTACCAACCAAGATCCGATTAAGATGGGCAACAACGGCACAGAGCTTGAGCGTCTATTGCCTCCAAGCTCCCTTTGCAAGCTTCCTTCTTTGTAATTCCTTCTTATATACATGTTCCAGTGTATCTTGTCATATGTGATAGTCTACCTGTCGGTTTTTCGAGTAATATAAAATCAATATGGCAGTCGGTGACATCTGAGTGGTCTGGTCTAATGTACTTTGTAAAAAATAAATACTATCCTACATATGTTCTGTATATCGACGTTACCAAGTAAAAACAAATACTTGGGCAATTTTAGGACCAGACCAGGACCAAGAACTTTGAACATGAAAAGAGCACGAGCCTCTTTTTTTACGAGACCCTCTCATACTTAGTTAATAGTTCTTTAATAATGAACAGGTAAGGCAAAAAAGGGACCAGGCGTTGAATCCATTGTGGGGAGTTTCCAAAGCCTCTCTTAGCGTCTGGTAGCATTTTCTTCTCAGCTAGCTCTCGAACAGTTGAGATAAGGAAAAGCCAGGACTTAAAGTGAGCTCGCGTTTTTTTCCACTTCGGTTTCTTCTGTGGTAATCCCAGTACGCGCGCAGAACTTTGATTGGTTCAATGAGATCTATCATACATTACAGACGCACATGTATGGTTTGTAATCGAGATTCAAAGTCTTGGTCTGAAGTCGAAAATGCCTGACAACATTTCTTCCTCCCCTTACGTAGAATATAGAAAGAATCAAGGAAAAGAAGTTGGTCTTTGTATAAGTAAATGCCAGTGTAGCTTGACAGAGAGGCTTCTTTTTCAATGTCAATCATCTCCATATAGCGATGTTTTGTCATTATTAGACGAAGGCGGGCGTAGTTAACATTATAGAGTCCCCGATGAAGGTTTTCTTTCTGATATTCTCTTGAACTACATAGTTATGTAGGCTGGATGTCTTCATAGCTCTATAGCTCCATAAGATAAGTGAATTAAAAAAAAAAAAAAAAAAAAAAGTAGGCTGGATGTTTGGTTTTCATTTCAATAAAAAAAATTGTTGTTAGAGATGTATCTATATAGGGTTAAGACACATACACAAGGGTTAACATCGTTTTTTCTTTCTATATCGAGTCTCCATCTGATATGTGCTTAACATATGGCCGTGTCCATTTAATTTTGTAGATTAGTATAGAACTTCATATGGAAAATGCAGTATTGTTTTTAGAGTGGATAGTGTTGCGTGATATAGTTATTGTCGACAATATATCACCGGTTCTAGAGCAAGGATGAGCGATATTTTGAGATCAGAGGAAGTAGGTGAATCCCGATTACATTTAGTAGGCAGGAACTTAAGATATTGACAGAGGCTGCTTGAAGATGTCATTCTTCTAGATCTGATAGACTGTATTCTAGAAGAAAGAGCAAAAATAGTTACCAAACATAGCAGAGATTCACCTATTGCTCATCAAGGGATATCAAGCTGAAGTCAGTCCGAGTTGTGTTCGAGACTAGACGAGCGTCGACCGTAACGTAACAAGTGAGAAGGAGACGTTTCTAAAGTCTAGCTAGATTCATACTCCTGTTTTCCATCCTGGCATGGTATCTATTATTGTGTCTTTCATGGTATCTATGGCAGACGATCATCGTCGCCTTCTTTGGAACAGACACAGCCTTGTCTCTAGATGGATGGTACATGTTTTGAGCAGAAAGAAGCAAATTATACCGACATGGTAAAGCCAATCAAAGTAAATAAATAGCTGCTAGCGAAAGAAGACCCAGGTTGATGATCAGCACATGTCCGGCTACAAGGCCTAGGAATGTTTGGTGAAGTTAAGTGGCAACGGCAGGAGGCGACCAAAAGAGACTAAAAAGGGCAACATTGACAAGGGTTATCGCTGGGATATGATACAAGGGGGGCAGAGAAAAGCTTTTTGGAACCTGACGACAGACTCGAAAGTTTCTGCTTGCTTAGTATTAGCAAGCCTAGCCTGGTTGTTGCTGAGGTCCATGGAACAATTTGTGAGGGGGAAGAGTAAGAGGAGAAGAGAGGGGGAGCCTTCCTCAAATATGAGAATGATGATGTTTTTGTTTGGTTGTTAGAAGGTTGTTAGAAAGCATGTGTACACATCACAGACCAAGTAGTAAGCAGCTAGATATAGGCAGAAGAGAGAGAAAGACGGCGTTTCAAGACACTAGACCTAGAGTCTCTAGAACCCTAGTCCTGAGAAGACATTACATGTATCATGGCATGACGATTGTGATAGTATGGGTTGAACTGGCGATATAGCTAGGCAGTGTTGATTCTCAATACAGCACATAAAACAAGGAGGGGCTTAGGCTTAATTAGAAGTTGTAAGATGATACATGCGCTTACCGTTGATAGTCATTGTGAATATATTTACTTGGAATTTTCAGAAGGAGAAAGAAAGTTGACGAAGACATGATGGCTGTTTACTTTCAAGTCAACAAGAAGAAACAAGAGATGATGAAACAAAACAGAGTGTTTGGTTGCTATGGCTGGCATCGGCTGTGCGTATGTTATTATGATAATTCGGATGTGAAGAGACGGTGAGTATCAGATTAGAAGTGTCGACGTGCGTATCTGCGTATAAGATACAGATGTCCACATACATATATACATATATAGACTTTGGTATATTTTATTTGTTGATTTGAAAGCCTTTTTATTGACTGATAGATGTAAAGTAATTTCTCGGCCCTGTAATATCGGATTGGAGAGGGAAATAAGCTTGATATGCGGTGAACTAAAGTACTTCTTACGGTGAGATGTAGGTCATGTGTGTAGGCTATATAGGACTGTTCAGTACCGTATTTTATTATCGTGTATTACTCATTTCCTATATGGCTTACTTTTGTAGTGGTAGATATATACTTTTACTACAGCTGATATCACTTGAAGGCCTACACATAGATCAACGTATGTGTACATATGTATTAGGCCATAGGAAGAACAGGGGCATGCGTCATGTCATGGACAAGTCCTCGTTCTGTGTTTGTGTTTATGTTTTGCGGAAAAGAAAAACAAAAAGATATAAACCTGTCTTTTTTTTCCGACCCGGTTGCTCTTCTCTTTTTTGTGGATAGACACATACATACCTGTATATAAGAAGGGAACACGGCCTAGAACTAGCTAGCCAATGATAGATCGAGGAGGAAGAGGAGGTGGTGGTGGATGTGGAGGGGGCTGGCATGTTTCAGGTTGGTCGAAACTCCGCAGTGGCCCTTTTATATTTTTATATTGTTTGGTAGTTAGTAGTAATGGTAGTAGACTCATTAGACATAATATACATCTGTACAAAATTTGCCTCTCTCGAGCAATAAATATATTCAAATTTATGGTTTGTGCTGTCGGAATAATAGACTTGATAATTGGCTATGGAAGAAGGTTTGCTGACCACGGGAATGAACGTCTCCGGATGACGTTTTGGCCTAAAATCCCATTATGAGGTCAATAATGAGGCCTTCATAGTACATATTTGTTCACAGGAGAAAAAAATAATGGAAAAATTGACGTATCGCACGAGAAAAAGATGCATTTTTCTTTTGGGAATTTCTGACTGAGAAAGGGATTTTCAAGCTAGAAGCCACCGGACGGCGATCATCTCATTCTAGCCTGGATTTTACCCTTCTTTGGAACTGTAGCATGTTGCAAAGATTAGTAGTAGTTACGTGTATTTCGATCTTGAAAGAGCACGACGGAATAGAGGACGACGCAGATTGAAACAGCTTCGTCATACTAACTACGGTCAGACTTCGTATACATAACCGCGAACATGACAACTACCGTGCAAGCTATGAGAAGAAATCGGAAGGAGAAAAATGACTGATCTGTTGATGTACTGGTAGGAGGGCTCCCGAGTTGGAAACATTTGTATATCTGTTTTAGCAAGAGGCAAAGGCGGGAATAACTAAGTTGAGATTTTCTCTCTCACATGCTAAAGCCAAGGAAAGACAACAAGGGCTGTATAATATGGATACAGATATACAATACAAAGGCCTTTTGGAGATTGATCTACGTGAACAGTGGCGTCATAGGTGGCTCACAACGTATCAGAAAGACGGTCCGCCTGTAAAATAACAATACTCAATCCTAGACAGAGAGAGCCGGCCTGGTATTTCTCTGACCAGATAGGCCATGCAAAAGAACAGGCAAAGACAGTACAAGTACAAAAAAAAGAGAAAAAGACGGCATTGACAGGTTTGAAGCCCTGGGTTTCTCTGCACGACCGGATCACGAAGCAACAGAGCAGAAACAAGGATAGAAGAGGCCAGCCAAGCAGAGTGTTACTTGCTACAGCATATCGTGTATGACATCGAGACCTTCTTTCATTATAGCCAAGTATAATCAAATCAGATCAACCTTCTTTCATTATAGTTTCCAATTAGTTCTATATTTGTGATGGAAGGTACAGACACAGGCAGAGAAAAAAAAGCAAAAAAGAAAAAGAAAAATGCTACTCAAGATGCATGACCCAAACTCCTGCTCGCGATACTTGGTCATTAGGAAGGATAGAAGGGAAAAACATTAACGTTTCAGCTACTACCCGGATATACAAATGCCTCACCTAGTAGCTGCCAGCCCTATAGTTTCCTGTTCTGCTGGAGGGGCCATATCTAGCGGTCCTACATGTGGTAAAACGATAGTAAGGAAGCTTACCATCAATATAGTACGTCGCTTTACAGGGCACCTATGTATGTATGCAATTGTACACCAAACTAACGCAATGAGCTGTTTGAGAATGAGTGCATTTCTTGTCTTCCTGTCAAAGCCCTTGTCATGTCATAGTATCTATAAAGACTGTACAATTAATCAAAGTACCATGATTGCTGCGTCTCGTCCCCCGCATTCCTCAAACATTAGCTACCGAGGAGAAGAAAGACGATGAGATTAGACAGAGGATTGAGGAGAGGATTTGTAACTGTTCCGGGAAAGGCTGTACTGTCGATCAAGTCGGGGAGGGGCGGGAAACTGTGGTTGATTCTGTTACTCGTATGCTTCCAGTGATGCTGGAATGATAACATGATAGCAGCAATCATGGTCGGTTGATAGAGCTGGGTTGTCCAACTGATCTTTGGCTTGTCAGATCTATCACTGTAGCCAGAACACCGGTGTCTTGTGATGACAGGCATTTACAAAATTGGGAAATAAGTAGCTTTTTGGGCGGACATGTGAAAATAAAAGCTACTACGCTAATTCACATTAGTGTAACCGTTCAAGCTGAACCAACTGTGTGTATGCTTTATGAGGATAGATGAGGACAAATAAACTTAGCCTGTTCTGCTTCTGCTTTAAGCTAGATATAGACACAGATGGGTAATGAAGTTCCAGATTTGTCTCCTTTTCCCCATCAATTAGCCGTTGATAGCGCTGATCACTTGCAATTGCCTTCACTAGCTTTCAAGGGAGGAAGGGATATAGAGGGGGCTCAAGCGAGTAGGAAGGAAGTCGTGAAGGAACGGGGTCTGGCCTTTTCTTTTTATTTCTTATTCTGTTCAGTATAGAAGAGTATATCTTAGTTTCAAGTATTATCAAGTACTAACAACAAGCAACAGTAGTAAGTAGCCTGAAGACCGGAGTTCAAACAACGCCAGAGTCTAGTCAGGCTGTGGTGAAACACGCCGGCCTGAAGAAGCGCCTGGAAGTATAGATGGAGGCAGAGTTGATGCTGACTACCCTAGAGAAATCCGACACAGGACAGAAAAAAAAGAAATGGTGCTGGTAAGCAACGACCACCGTATGGCATCTGCGTCCATGATCTCAGCGATGACCAAACAAAGCCAAGTTATGTATATATCTTATAGTTCCAGTAGCAATTTGCGGCGTATGTATATACTTACATATATAAATAAATACGGATGACACATTCCACACGGGCAGCAAGACCCTTTCAGAATGTGTTTTGATGGCCTAACCCGGTCTAGGAGCGAGTATTATGGTGGTTAATGTGGCACAGATGGTTCTATTTTGCGATTCTGATGCTCTTCAAACAAGCAAATATGGAATACACCGGATGACACGATCTGAGCCACAAGATAAGATGGCTGGGTGGAAATAAAAAGAAGATCAAAACCCCCCAATGACGATCTTTCTCGACACAAGCTTCAGAGTCAAAATACTGAGCGAGACGTGTTTTGCCAGTGCTGGAAAATACTACCAGGGGACAAAGTACGAGAGAGGGTCACGATACTTTCCCAGCTGGACTTTCGTCTCATATCTTGCCGGCCGTGGGCAAAATGTGAGAAAGAGGGCCCAGGAACAAATACCGTTGTTGGCAGTGATATTTCTCCCAGAGAAAGAAAAAGACGGTCGAGAGATTGGGTAGTTGACCAAAAAGCAATATCAGGCTCTTACATTTCCATATCTGGTTTCCTGCCGAATTGCATCTTATGCAGCTCGGTGTCCATTACTACGACGTTATCTTGACTTTGACATTTCTGGGGAGACTATGAAAAGAGCATCTGGCTCTTTCTGGCGTTTAAAAAAAAAAAGAAGAAAAAAAAGCCTCAACCGTAGACTATTTCTGTTTGTCGTGGCATCAAGAAGCTGCTATTGCAGTAGGAAGGAAGCTGAGTCTAAGAAGACTTGATAATCCCTGGTTCTAGTATTACTACATCACCATCAACGCTATAGCACTATAACAGTAGCTTATATTAGTAGCTAGTGTACAGTATAGGCTGTGCTTGCTTCTTAATTTTTTCTCTTCTCTTTTTGTTCTTTTTGAAACACCACCCCGGCCGTTGATGTAGAAAATAAAGCCCCTGTCTAACGAGAAACAAGACGAGAAATCCTCCGTAAATTATAGTTCATTCATTACTCTTTTTTATTTTCTGTATCTTCCTTTGCTTTTGCTTTTGCTGCTGTGAAGCCCTTTGTAAAACATGTATCCTTCTTTCTTCTACAGAGATCGGGCACTATGGCATGCATGATACGGAGACCTTTCCTCCTCTCTCTTCTGCAGGAAAAGTGAAGAACATGAATAAGAACCCTTTCTCATGTTACTGGATTCTGTAGTTCGAGTTTGGTGTCTTCTTTTTGCCGCTTCACAATGTCTTGACCTGCGAACACTAGCGGGCCAAGGCATGACGCCAGGGAAGGCCTGACGAGAAGAGGAAAAGAACGCGGTGCCAATAGAGAGGTGGGTGAACCCCTCAGTGTGTTGCTATTCTTACACAGTGCTCTATTTGATGCCTTGTATTGTATCATTGTCTACTTATGTACAAACCGACAAGTCTTAGTTGGTGCTTGTGCCCAGGCCCTTCTGAATTTACCGTTGTTTTAAGCAGCATCATTCACTGGTACTTGGTCTAACGATGGCAGGTTTTATCGAATATTTATCAGTATATTATCTATTCCTCTCAAATCATGGGTGGACACAAGAGTGGGCTGCGCTGTTGCAGAACGTCGCAGGATATGTATTTTTTGTAGCCTTTTTAGACCAGACCAAGGGTTCTAGCTGGGGGATGAGAGAAACGAAAGAAATAGAGCGAGTTAGAGAGTAAGAAAGAGAACGAGTGTGAGACGGGCTTCGTCAAGACTCAAGAATGAATACAAATATATCGTGGCTTGTCCCCCCCACCAACTGGCATTTTTGAACATGGAGATTCTTAAGAGAGTTTATTCTTAATTTTCTACTCCTCCTTTCTCCTCTTTCTCTTCCTTTTCAGGTATTTCCCAGCTATATTGGTTTGAGGTTCCCAAGTTGTCTGCATCAACCACAAGGCACTTGCATATCCCGATACTTCAACTCGGCGCTTCTAGCTCAGCTGCCCGGCTTTCTTACTACTCAGATCCTATCGCTATCCGGCACCATTGCTATCAACTACTACATTGTTGTTACTCGTTTTTCTCCATTCTTTGCCTCTTACGCACTGGGTAGCAACCGTGCTTTGATTAGCGTCTGCACTTTTTTGTCTTCTTGCTCTTCTCACTAAGACGAGGACAAGAAAAAAAACCCTCGATAAAATACTGCGACACTGGGGTTCCATTCCAAGTTCCAGGTTCAGGTTCAGGAGCAAGGGCCAGAAACTAGCCTCGTTTCGTTCTGTTGGTAGAGTTCCATTTTGGCCTGGTAGTTTTATAGCGAGTTGAACTTTGAACTAGAAAAGAACAAACCGCTCTAGAAAACCACGTCGCAGGAATAGAGCAACGCAGCAGAAAAAAAAAGAACAAGGCACAGGCTGTGAGCACGGCCAGCTGTTTCGAACATTGTTTCCTTCAATCTCGTAGACTTGGCCTACCGAGAGGCCGTATTCTGTCTTTCTTTCCTTTCTGGACTGTTCCCTTGTTGAAGCTACGCTTTGATTATTTTCGATAGCACGAAGTCTTTTAAAGTCTTTTGGGTACTTGTCGAGACTTCGTTTCAAGATTTCGTTCTTTTCTTTTCTTTTCTTGTTCCCTTCTTCTTTCTCTTCTTTGTCGTTTCCCCTCCATCGACAGACAGACACTTTCACCTTCTTTTTTCTGCCATCGTTTTCACGAGTTCTTTTGGTACCACTGACAGTCTGCATCTGGCTTTGCCCTTATCTTATCACCGACTCGAACTTGACTTGACTTGACTTAACCGGGTGTCCTTCAGGGCAATTACTACGTCTATTTAACGAGCGACCAGACGAGAAACAGAACAGGAAACCGCACACAGACACAATATTGCACTTTTGAGCAATTGCAGCACACAAGACGAGACACCGACGCTCTCCAAAGCTCTTGAGTTATTGCCTGTTTCTCTGTGTGGGCTTTGTCCAGTGTTGCTTGTATCTTTTGCATACCGCAGCTGAAAAGACGAGCAACTCCCTCGTTCCGTTCTTCTATCTCTTTCTTGTTTAGTTTACAGACTTCGTACTTTCGTTTTCGCTGGGTAAAAGAAGGGAAAACGCAGCTGCTGAAAAAAAACAAGCATATCTATTCTTTGTCAGCGCTATCTGCGAACTTTCTTTTTATCTTAATATTCTTTCTTCCCGCTCTCTTCTCTTCTGCTCATCATGAGTGCCGCCATAATGACTCCCTCTCCGGCTCCACACGATCGGCCCTCGTTTTCATCATCGTCAGCCGTTGCCAATTCGAGCTCGGCTGCTTCAAACTCGGCGTCTAAACACCATAACAGCGGCTCACATGCCCACGATTTCCCGCCGCCAACTTCGACAGCATCTGGAGCGCCCATAACGTCGTCGCCTTCAGCAAGCAGAACAGGCTTCACTCACAACAACAGCCACAACAGCCACACCAGCAACCACAGCAAGAGCAACTCGGTTTCTAATACCAGACAACACTCATCGTCGACGCATCACAACCACCCGCCGCCGCCTCCTCCACCGCCGCATCGCACAGGTAGTCGGAGCCCTAGAAACCAGCAGTCCAGCGGCAAGTCGTCGCCGCCCAGCGCGTAAGTTGAGAGCCCATCTATCCATCCGCAATCTATCCACTTCACTCTGCCTGTCTTATATTATTTTTTTATTGTCTCTTTTTGCCTTTTTAAACCAGAACCACCCCAGTCGATTTCTATCTATCTACCCGTTCCCATCCCCATTTCCATTCTTTACCTATCTAGCCATCCATCCACCTTCGTTTGGTCTGTCTCGCATCGTCTGCCCGAGAAAACAAATAAAATAAAATCCACCTACCGCCAGATCAGCACCCAAACCATAAAATATGCCGCCAGTCTGCTAACCCTCCTTTTCTCTTTCGTTTTCCCCCTTGCTACAGGTCTCGCGTTCCCACCATTATAGTCAAGAAGGAGCCGACGTCGCCCCAGATGCCTACGACGCGCCACCGTCCTCGCAAACTCGACCTGTCCAAGTCTGGCTCATCGTCTGGCGCCGCGACTGCCCGGCCCCTAACTGCCCGTGACAGCCTAGGCATCCAAGAAGTCGGCATTGCGTGTCTGTCGCCCGGCCTGGTTACCCAGGACCCTAACATGAAGGAGCAGTTGCAACGCAGTATGACCGTGCGGGAGCAGCAGCGGGCCATCATCGAGGCGCGCCTTCTTCAGCAGTCCGCCAAGGGCGACGGCTCTGTGCCACACGCCATTGCAACTGCCAAAGACGGTGGCTTCAGTGCGAAAACCCCCGGAATGTCGCGCCGCAACAGAGCCCCGCCCGGCCTGTCTATCGTTGCGCCTGCCCACGAAGCCTTCCAGAACGAGCGCGTTATACAGTCTGCACCATTGGGCCAGACCTTTTCGGGACTCAGCCACGGCCCGCACCCGCTGACCCGTCATATTACGAACCAGCCCGCTACTAAGCTGAGCAATACCTCTCACATCCATCATGTGCCTGCTCACCAAACAAACAACCGCCTACCTCCGTTAAGTGATGTCTTCGGCGGCAACATGGCTTCCCACCAAGAAAACCCAAACGCTTCTCAGCAACACCAACACCAACACCATCAGCCACCACAATCGGCAACTCACCACCCTCAGCAGCAGAGCCTATACGCATCTCAGGCCATGCGCTCGGCTCAGCCTTTGCCATCTCCCAGCCACCCGCCGTCCAATATGACCCACGGCCCACCTACCGGCCGCGCACGCGAATATAAGAGCGCCGAGGACGCCCAGGCCGAGCTGGCTGGTGGCCGTCCCGAACTACTACCTAAGCTGGTGCACTACGGTAACCACCAACCACCTACGCCGCCCTCGCCACAGCCCAGTACCGCTCATGCACATGCTCATACCGGCTCAGCACAGAAACGCCGCCGTGCAGAGTACGAGGAGGGTCAGTCGCCGCCGTTAGGCCACGGCCCTGCGTCGCAAAGACACGGTCCATTTGGCTACGGACGGGATAGCCCCGAGACCCAACGTGTAAAGAAGGAAGAGTTTCTCTCGTTATGTAGCAAAGCATGGGATCTTTTCCACTCATAATCACCTGGTATCCCCTTTGCTTGTATCCTTGATCTACCAAGTTCTAATATTTTCCATCTCTTAAAAAAACGTCTCTTTTTTCTCTTACTTCCACATTGACGATATCTATTAACGCAGAACCCAAACACACACTCTACCTCTCTCTCTACATTGTTATCTCTCTTGGCATATATATTGTATCTTCATTATGTCTTCTCTTGATTCCCCAATCTCAACACCCCACTTTGTCCCCAACAACACAATCTAGTACTCGTCTTTTTGGTTTTTGATATTTAGTTGCCTGTGCTTTATGTTCTATTTTTGCTCTTGTTAGTTACCGTGGCGTTTATCTCTTTTTTTTTTTCTAACTTCCTACTATTACTACTATTATACTACTACAACATTTAGTAACTGTTAACTATGCTTTTTTATACTATTACTACAACCATTTCTTCTCTCTATTACTACACTGATCTCTCACATGCAATTCCCTGGACTGTTTCAATACGAAACAGTACAGGACTTCTATTGAATTTTTTTCTTCATTTCTCTATACAATGTTTAACTTTGCCTTGATTTGTTTTATGTTTATTCATGTATTTTTTTCATTCCCGATTTACTCCTATCTTTTTTTTGTAGGAAGTCAACGAAAGAATTTTTTGATGTTTTCCACATTCTTAATATTTAACTGAAATGTTTCCATTTTTTTTCCTTCATAAAAAAAGGCTAGTATTTATGTATCATTGCTATGTTGCCTATACCCTCCGTCACTCGCTGTTGCATGTGTATATAAAAAGTTGGGTTTTTTGCTTCTTCATCCCTTTCTTTACTTTTGAGCCCAAAAAAAAGAGGCTTTTATGGCATGACATAAAAGGGTTATTGACCTCGAAACGATTTCTATTTTTGGAATATCTTCCATTTTTTTCTTCTACTTTCTCTTCTGGAAATGAAATAAGTTTAGGGAAAGAGAAGAAGAATAAGAAAAAAAAAAAGGCGTTTTTGTATCCTTTATCATCGAGATATTAGCAATCCTTTTTGTATGCCTTGTAACGAATACGTTTATTATGTAACAATTCACAAACTATAGAGAGGGTTTTGTGGGTTGATTCATGAGAATGACAAAGTTTGTGATACTAAATGTATGCGGAAGAAGGAAAAGATCAAGTATAATCTTGAGAGTTGGATGAGTGTAAAAAAGGACAGATGGAAGTAGTCATTCAAGAAAGCTAATGTTGGTTTAAGTAGTCGTAACTATATTTGAGACATGTTGGATTAAGTAGCGACTAATCGGTCAGTTCAAGACTTATAAGAACTAGCTAGTGATATTAGTTCTAATTATAAGAAATATAAAAAAACCTTCAAGGCTAATGAATTTATAAAAACCGAGGCCAATAAAAGAGTCATGTAGTTGGTTGATTTATTCAACTTTGCACAATAAGTAAGTCTATGACAAGAAGCTCCATCCCCTCCTATCTCCCATTCTCCCTTCTACTACAGCTGACCAAAGATATTCATTGTACACTAGGATGGAACCAAAGAAAATGATAGTCTTCAAGCACTGATAACATATCGAGACCTAGTAGTGACTCTGGACAGCTGCAGACAATCAAGCGTCTCTCCATCAGTATTTGTGAGAAAAAAACGACTAGGAACGCCGAGAACAATACAAAATATTCCGCCACCCATACAGAGAAAAAAAAAGAAAAGAAAAAGAGGAAACGAGATATGATAACGAAACATGGGAACAAAACATCAGAAAAAAAAAAGGTGTTGGGCTAAAACAGAAACGAGATAGAAAGACAAAGTGGCTTTAAACAGGGGAAATGAAAAAAAAAAAGCTTGGAGAAAAAAGGCAAAAAAAAGAAAACCATGGACTCCATTCCACACCATCCCAGAATCATAAGTGCATTCGTAGGCGTTTTTTTTAGGCCTAGGAGTATAGTAAATAAAGAGTATTTATGCTCAAGAAAAGAAGTGTTGAAAATGAAATTTAGGAATGAAAAAGAGGAAGAAGAAAAAAAATTCGAATGAAAGGAGGTGAAATGAGTGAAAAGAATGATGAAAAATAAGAAGATATCAGTTTCTTGCCAGTGACGAAAGGGGGGGGAAATAGGTGACAAAGCTGGCCAATGATAGTCTGATAAATGCAAAAAGGAAGAAAAAAAAGTATTTGTTTGGAAGAATGTGAGGATGAAGAGAAGTTCAAAAGAAAAGGTTATCAGAAGCATTGAAGAGATTTTGCAGAGCTTTTCGGTCGTAATTATCGTCTGGAGGTTGTGTGTGTGTGCATGATTATATCAAGATTGTTTGTTTTGTGTGTCTTTTCTTCTTAGTTTGTTCAATAAATCCGTAGAAAACGCGGAAGAAGGCATCAAGTCATGTTCAGACATGATATCAGCTTTTTTCCTGTAACTAACTTAGAGGCCTTCTTCGGCGGCCTTACACAGCTTTATCTCACGGCCCCATTCCGACTTGAGTACTTGACTAGCCGTTAGACGACGTTTAGGATTTGGGTCAAGAATGGAGTAAACAACATTGCGACACCGGGCCTGTGTGGTTTCATGTTAGTGGATATAACAATTGGGATATATGAGATGAGGATCACTTACACGTTGGAGGCTCTCAATAGGTCCGTAGCCGGCTTCATCACGGCGACCCTCTAGGTAACGGGCATAAAACTCATCATCGTCCTTCTTGGCCATGTGCCAAAGATGACGGCCGGTACGCATGGCCATGTAGATGACACCACAAGCCCATACATCGACTGATCTGGCATCGAATTCGGTCTCGGTGTATTCTTCAGGTGCAATATACGGAGCAGAACCACAGAGTCCAGAAACCATGTGAGCCTCGGTCTCCCAAGCCATACGGAAGCACTCACCGTTGCCGAAGTCGGTAATCTTGAGCGCGCCGTTGGTTGTGAGCAGCAGATTCTCAGGCTTGAGATCACGGTGAGCAACGCCCATCTCATGCAGATAATTGACACCACGCATAAGCTGCTTGAAGTAGCAATCCGCTTCTTTGGCCTCCAGCTTGCCAGCAGCGAGAACGAGGGTGTATAGATCACCACCAGCACAGAATTCCATGACCTCGCAATAGATACCACGATCGTCCTTAATCAGATCCAAAGTGTCGATGACGTTGGCGTGATGGAGCGACGAGGATATGCAAAACTCGGACGTCAGGCGCTTGGAATACTTGCGCTCGCTTTCGTCATCGCGTCTGCAAAATTCCTTGACAGCAAAAAGCTTTTCTGAGCCGTTCTCGATGCGCTTGTGGGAGATACGGACGATTCCGAAGGCGCCCTTGCCGATGACCTCCTGGCACTTGCCGTACTTATCCTCAAAGGTAGCGCTAGTGTCATTCAAAATGGCTTTACGCTCGTTTGTGTTCTTCTTCTCCAGCGTCAAGTCGGCAAAGGTAGACATGAGAGACAGGTCTGTTGCGGGCTCGTTGTTGTGCTTGCCGAGCCAGTTCTTCCACATGGTACTAAGCTTCTCTTGTCTGACGCTGCTTTTGAGGTGATGGCTATGGTGGCTATGGCCAGGAGCATCCGGTTCGGGATCGAGATAAAATCTGGGCATGGCCTTCTTGGGAGCCTGCTCGAGTGTGTTTTTGCGGCTGGGGGGTGTCAAGGTACCGCCATTCACGGGGGTGCTGGATGTGCGCGGGGGGGCACCAGTGGCAGGAGCGACAACAGGAGCTTGAGTAACCGAAGAGATGGTCACACTAGAACCTCTCGGACGAGTACCCTCTCCTGGCGCCCTTGGCGCATTATCGCGGCCAGAAAACATGCGAGTGAGAAGCTTCATGCCACCCGACATGGGCTTGACAGTGTCCTCTGCAAGTGAGGCATCGGTGGCACCAATGCGGGGTGACTTTTTCGTAGTGTCGACACTTCTTATCGAGGAGGCTCGAGAGCTAAGGGGAGATTCTTTTGGCGACATGACGGGCAAAGATGTGAGAATATAAACGATGCGAAATGTAGATCGAAAAAAGGGTAGGAGGTTCGAGATGTCGAAAACGGTTGACGAGTCGAAACAAGCCGAGGGAGCTGTATGGTATACTGTATATATGACAGGGACGGTGCACGAGTATCGTACTATGGCTTGAGTAAAGACGCCTTATATATAAGTAGGTGATGGGTCGTGGACTCGAGTGCACTACAGTAATTTGCCAGTGAATGCAGATGCGGCACAAGACCAAAGAAGAAGAAAAGGTTGGGAACTGGCATAAAGATTAGCAAAACGAAATAGCAACTAGGTGGTAGCTACAGCAGACCAAGCCAAAGCAGACAAGCTTCGGTTCCTTTTTATTCCTCAATGCGAGTGGCGAGTGGTGAGATATGCTTGGGATGCAGAGGTGTGCAAACGAGGAATTGCAAGGTCAGTTCGCTACAGCCTGGCAATAGCACCGAAGAATAAAGGCAGAACCGTCAAAAAAGACAGCTGAAGCTCGGCGCAATGGTCGATGCTGCTGAAGCCGGCGTTTGCAGCACTAATACTGGGGAGGGAGGGCCGTGTAGACGTACAGAAGGAGACCAAAGAGAAGCGGGAAAAAAAAAAGTAGGATAAGTAGGTTTTTTTATCACGCAACCACTCAACAGTGTAGTGATGAGACAGTCTAGGCCGTCAAGAGACGAAGAAAAACGTCGAGAGGAAAAATCGGCCGGTGAGCACAAGCGCTCGGTAGCCAGGTGCCCGTGAAGGACAGAAGCGGCTGTCGGGGGGGGGAAGAGATCAAGAAGCTGGCTTGTTTTTTGCTACTGATGGTCAGTCAGTGACTCTGGAAGAATGAGAGAGATCACAACGGGCAAGGGACATAGGACGGGCGAGGAGCTTTTAAGAGGAGGGATAGTAGGAGTGGGTGACGGCCAAAACTAAAAGACTGTAGACAGGCCAAAAGCAGCACCAGATCAAGTCAAGCGTTTGAGAGGAACGACTAGGCCGTCGCCCTGAGCAAGGTTTGATCCGGCTTTCCTGGTAATTTTTTTATTTCTTAAATTATTAATTTTTATGGTTGGGGCCGAACTAACCTGGTTTCCTGCGGCTTGTTTGCTGTGTGGTCAAAAGCTATGTCAAGAAATCCCGACAGTAAAGAGAGAGAAAAAAAAAAAAGGGTAAATGGATGAATGACCTATACCTAGCTAACCCGATGGTGGAATTCTGGTAGAAGTAACAGTGAACAAAAAATTAAAGAAAAAACCTGTAAAATTTTTGAGAGTCCAGGGGGAGGGGCGAGTGATTTAGGTTAGTCTAGAAAAATAAAGACGAAGAAAAGGCGGCAAAGCGAAAAGACGAGCCCACTAAAAGTAGAAGCGTTGCAGTGCAGATTTGCTGGTTGCAGGTCGATTCGACTAGAGGAAAGAAGGCCGCAGAACACACAGAACAACGATAAGCTTGTCGAGTGCAGCCAGCTGTGGCAGTGGCGATGATGGGATCTAGCGAGAATAAGAAGAACCAAGAACGAGCCTGTGGTAATGACGACGGCGATGACGATGTCGGTGGATAGAATGGCGAGGAGAAGGCTGAATGAAGGCTGGCCTATGGGTTGGTGAGGCGAGCGAGGCGATCTGCTTGCAATGTCTAGTGACTAGCACCACAGAAAGATATAGAGATGTATTATAGTAATGATAGGCGATGCACGGAAAATGAAGAGAGACAAATGCTCTGAAATATGTATAACGAGGGAAGAAGACAGCAGCGCTGTGTAGGACAGAAAAGCAACGGGCAAGATGCGGAATGTTAAGCGTAATGAATGAATGATGGGACTTTGGCAATGGGCTCTAGGCTGGAATAGGCGGTGGCAAAAGAAAACCGTCAAGATTTTTCGATTGTTGGTGATGTAGCAAAAGCAAAAGAGAGCAGGCAATATGAAAAGAAAAAGAGGATGTCTCTAGGATAGAAACGCCGGAAGGAAGGCTAAAGAAGGCGGCAAATATGCAAACGACGAAGGAAAGAAAGGAAAGGAACAAAACAAAGGCCGAGAGAATGGAGGGAAAGAATGAAGCCGGCCAGTCTTCTGTTGTGGCTCTGGAAGTCAGGAACTAGATCGATATGTTGATGATAGATGGGTTGTACTACTATCCACGTACAGACAGAAGAAGCGAGGAAAGAGGGAGTCCCGGGAAGAGAGCAAACAGAGCAGTTTCCGGTTATGCGGGACAGTGGGCGAGGGCAGTTATTAGAGGAAATCGTCTGAGTAGTTGCCTTGCGTAGACAGTTTGCCCCTGGGGTACTTGCTTACACGGAGAGTTTGTATATGCCGACAACCAACCAGCAATAATAATAACAGAAACAACGATGTCAGTAATAAGGTGTATAGTAGCGTAATAGTAATATAATAGTATGGATAGTTATATGCATGCGTGGATTTCCGGAATCCCAACCAGATCCCCTATTCTGGAACAAGAGACAAAAAAGAAAACACTGCTATTTTCTCTGCCGCATTGAATATGGCGTTTCCAGTTCTGCCAATGTTGGAGAGGGCGGTAGCGGCTTACAAGGCGACAAGTGGCGATGCTATATTATGCGGACCCAACTACGTACGGCTATATATATGGTCTATACATGCATACGTACGGATATATAGCTAAAGAGTACACTCTGTGTTATACTAACATAATACCAAGGGCGGTAGCATCTAAACAAGCTGATAATGCACGCCCAGGGCAAAGCAAATCCGACTTCAGACTAAGCTGGGCCGTCTCCCGTCCGTGCTGTGCAGGTTGCAGAGGGAGGGGAAAGAATAGTATAGCAAGAACGAAGAAGCCGTGGTTTCTGGTTGTTGACTGTAGGCTCTACCTTCTGCTGTGCCGCTGTGTCAACGGTGTGCTTTGCACCTCGTACCGGGGGAGAAAATAGCCAAAGAATGTCGATGCAGAATCAAGAGCGAGAGACTAAGAAAGGCTTGAAACAGAAGGGATTTCCCAAACCCACGGCAAGTGACAGAAGCGGGAGATGCAGAGCTAAACTTAGACGGGGGAGGGGTGTTATTTGAAGCAGTCCGATCCCCTGATCTACGCCTCTATTATGTACGCTTGGGAAGCTGCAAAAGAGACAAATAAAACAAAGAGAGGCTAGAGGCACTCTATCGAGATGATCAGGCAGTATACAGAAGAGAAGTTGGGGTCGCAACTAGGATAGAGTTGTAGCGTGAAGTTAGTATAAGTCGTGTGTACGTATATTGCACAAAAGAAGACAGAAAGACGAAGCAACAACACAATACGACAGGGGTATTTGTATTGTGTTAGATATGTGAATCGACAAAGCTGTCTTGAATTCCCCCGTATATACGATTTCCGCCTGTTTTAGCCCTGGCCTCGTACTCGCAAAAAGATATTCGTCCAATGCTATGAAAAAAAAGTAGACAGACGATAGAATCACCAGCCTGTCTTTCCACGTGAGCTGCAAGTAAAAAGCCTAGCAAGTGATTATTAAAAAAAGATCAACGCGAGGGTGTCGTCCAGCATGCTCGCAAGGTAATGACGCAACAGGACGAACACAAAGAGACTTCTGGAAGAAATGAGAACTGATATGGGACGAGATATGGGCTCTGCTGGGTCAAGGGCCACCGAAATAACAGGTAAACCCAGGTTAACATGCCCTTGAAGAACTGGCCGCCGAGAGACCAGGCGTGACAACAAAGGAAGGCCCGGTTCTAGGGCAGGACGGACGACTGATTAGAGAACAGGACTCGTGATTAGAGTTTGCAATGCTGTCCTGTTCCGTAGCCAAGTACCAATGTTTAGTGCCTCTGTTATATTGGCGACTGTTATAGTTCTTCTTTGTTGTTATTACAGTCTACGATGCCCTTTAATAGTAGCCAAGAATGCTGCGCCCGTCTCATCAGTGTTGTGACTTGCGCAAGGCCTTCGATTAGGTCTGGCGGGACATCTCCTACTTCCCTTGCCTCCCCCCTGTGCTTCTTTTTCTTGTTCGTCCTTCTAATGGATAATCACCTCATGTCCGAAGCTAATTTGCCGACTTGTACCAATACCAATAGGTACTTTATAGCTTAGCCATATGAAAACTAGACAGCACCGGCATTCATTGAACTACTGCTTTACCACCACCATTACTACCACTACTACTATTTCCACAGCCGGCATCACTGCCAAAGGATGGAAACAAAGGTAGGCTCCCTAGCCTATGACGTAGCTACACCCAAAACGACCATTCTTCATACTCTAGAATTGTGCAGATGGAGTGCCATTGGCCAGGAATTTGGACGAAATTAGCCGGGGTCCAATCTCGAAAGGGGCTTTTGTTTTGGCTACTATTTATTGTACTAGGTATTTTGGACTGGGGAATTCTAATTCTAGAGATGGGACACAGAATCTGTTACTTTCGGCCCTCATTGAACCAAGGAAATAAAGGTAAGCCAAAGACACATTTTAGCTACATGGACCAATGCTACTGTTCTGATATCAGCTGAAGAAGATCATGATAGACATGCACTGATGCACTGTGTGAGATTCTGGATTTCACACTAGCGGTACTCAATATCTGTAGTTGCGCACTCTTAGGGGACTCCGCGAAAGAGAGTCTTGCAATGTTGCTGCTAATACTAATAAATAAGAAAAACTCGGCCTTTTTCACGATCATAGAAAGTGTCTTGGATGCAAAATCTTACGTTACAAGCAAATTGTCTCGTCTCGATTAGCCCGGACATACAAAGCTAATTATACGGCCATGTTTATTTCTTCGTTTATGACTCGTTTTGTGTTTCGTTTAGATCAAGGAGCCCAATAATCTTTTTTTTCTTTAGAACTATGTAATACTAAAATAGCCCGGAAAGAATACTTCCTCTACAGGGTTTGGGTACTTTCAGTCAGCGGAACCGGTCCCCGCTAATCGTTCTAAGATCACCAAGTCCCTCTAGCCTTTGGCTGGCTTTAGTTGAAGTCGACAATTAGGGTTTGTCATGTCTCTCACTAATCCCCCCCAGCCTTTTTAATATATAAACTTTTTCAATATTCTTATTGGTGACAAACTAGCTTACAAACTTTATTAGCCACCTAGGCGTTTTTTCCCCCCGTTTTTTTCTCTCTCCTTTGCTCAGTCGTACTGCCTTTTGGATTTAAACCATGTACTAACTATCCAAAGGGCTCTATACAGCGAGAAAGCACAGGCTTTGTTGGAGAAGTTCCTCTTCGGTATATTGTCCGGGCATACATAGTACATAGTTGCAAGTGGTCTTTCTATCTATCAGTCAAGAGCCCGTGAGGAGAAGACTCGTTTCTGCTGGAAGGAGGAAGAAAACCCCCTCACCTCTCCAAGATCCCCCATCAACAGATTCCTTTTGCTGGGTGGGCGAACGGTATAATTATCAATAACCAGACCATGGTTTCGAAAAAAAGACTCAAAGACAACCCATATCGACGCATGAAATCCGGAGTTTGTCCGGAGAGGTGGATTTCTTTTAGGTGACGGGCTAACTTACATGTCCGATTTGTACGATATTGCCGTATATTGGGTAATACATACAACCATGCTAACCCTTAATACTCTGTTTATTCTTTTCTCTTTTAAAATAGCCACTCTAATCAGCCTAGAGTCGATTCGGAGGCCCGCGGAGTCGCACAAACTCATATAAAGGAAAAGGAGAATAGCTACTGCTTGCGAGAGCTGTACTGTTATTTTCCACGTCTTCTTTTTTGCCTCTCAGCACTGCCTACCTTAATTCTGTGACGTACATAGTGGCCAGCTGATATGAAGCATTTAGCGGCCGTCGATTGAATTGCCGCGATCACGGGAACTTTTTGCATATATTTCCTTATTCCCACCTTGTTGTGCGTTCCCGAGTCTTGGCTACTTCCTTAGCCGTTCCGTGATATCCAGCCTTGTATGCTAGTACTTTGTCACTTTGATAGAGACTTCTTGGCAGTTAGCTAGATCCGACGTACAACATGCCACAGATATGTTCTACAAAAGTTGAACATATAAGCCGACAGCAAGATAAGAAGAGCAAAGACATGCTTTATTTGCCCTATAGACAGACCCGGGCTAGCCAAGTGAAAAAGAAAGATAACAAGAAGGATAGCTCAAGTGCCAAGACCGAAACTCTGTTTCCTTTGCCAAGCCATTCCGGTTTCTTTTTCCCAGCGGCCTAGCCTTTGCCGTGCTTGTCCTATAGGTAGATAGGCTGCCTCCCTTCCATCTCATCGCTGAGGTTGCGTTCGCGGCATGCGTAGCATTCTTTATGTTCTCTCCAGAGCTTGGCATCTACTCTAGTACGTAGCACTGACGGCAGTCTAGATGCTTGGGATCTTGAGATGTCACCACGCACATACACATATAATATATATATATATTGTACAAGTGTGGGAAAGTCTTGATACACAATGATGTATACTATCGACCTTGTGTATATCAGCAGACAAAACATGTAGGAAGATAACGTTAGAAATATACCGTTGGATTATCCCTGAGTTGCTCTCATAGTCATTACGTGCGCCATGTTTCATTGACACTTATTTGTATCGTCTACTGATAGTTGCATGATCATAGCTTGCTTTTTATTGCTCTCTGGTCTTTTTAACAAAGCTAGGGAACCCTGCAGATCATGGCTATATCTTTATCAGTACTGAAGTTTTTCTTGCTTATCAGTAGAAAGGAAATGAAAAAAGAAAACAGATATAATGACGACATTGAAGAACAAGGGGTCAGCTTGTTTTCAGTTGGCTTTGTCCGTAAAGGAGCTGCAACTATTAGCTGTCCTATCAGTAAATTATAGTTGTTCCTCGTTATTTTAAGCTGTCTACATACATATGAGCGTTATTGTTATTGCTGGTTGATTAATGCACCGGCCTGCACGTACAAAAACGCCTGCATATGCAGCAAAGTATGTACATATATATGTTCATATGTATGTTTATGTACGGATTTATCTATCTCCCTGGAACACATACCACATGCAGCACCATATTCATCGTCTTCTCCGTTGCATTCATGGACGATTAGCCAACTGGCTTGCTGGTCTGCCAACCCGTCGACGATCTCCGTTAGGCCATAGTTTCGACCTCTAGGCCAAGGTCCTGGCTTCCTGGCACACTGGCATGTGCGTGTATGTGTGACTGCAACCTGCCCTGTCGAGAAGCCTACATATACAGCATCGCATCGCATCGCATTGCAGCACGTCTACTGCTAATGTTATGTCGATGCTACTCCTAGGCTGTGATTGGCCGTGAAGACCCAAGCTTCTCGTCTAGCAGCTTCTGTGGTAACTCACCCATCCATATCTCTTCTCCCCTCGAAATAAGGGAAAGTGTGCATCAGCGCCCATCACACGTTGCCTGTATTTATTGCTCGTGTCCTTCCAGCACATGAGATGCCGCGGACACGTCGGATTGACGACCCTGAACGCCTCAGCACTACACTGGCCTGTTCTATCCTGTCTAGTCTACTATGGCTACATATATATCGGAAATCGTAAGTTTGTAGACACATTCATGTGTACAGGTATAGACATACAATAGACACATCTTCCTGGCATTCTCATGAAAGAAGAGAGTGATTTTGGCTTTAGCATGTAGGATCATCCACAGATACAGCGATTCTCGTTACCTCGACGCATAAATACTCGTATACTCACTAACCTGGCTCTACACAAAGCCGAGAAAAGATCCTCAAGAATATTAGTTTGCTGACGAGGCTCTTAGTCTTCAACGTCATGATCCCTCACTATGAAACAGGGTGATCAATTATATCAGACAAGGAGCCTCACGATCTCCGACCTAGTAGCAAGGCTATAGGACAGTCGACAAGGTCGTAGCTATGAAAAGTAGAGTCTTTTCCGCTATTGTTCCGTACTGGTGTCGTCCGGCTCTTGTGCCGAGCAAAAAAATAAAGACTGAAAAAGCCAAGCCTGCCAAGCCGTTTTCCATCTTGATCCTAGTGTGAGAAAATGAAGAAGATAGAGTCTTGGCTGCAAGTCTCGTAGTTATCGAAAGATCAGAAGCGAATTGTGCCCCAGGGACTTTGAATTACCGATTTCTACGGCTGTTGTTTCAGCGGCTTTCCCTCTTTTTCTGCTTATATCTGTTGTCATTGTTTCTCTTTTTCTTGATATCAGTTTAAGGACATGGTGAACTTTCTACGAACATGAATTGTAACCCTGTCAACTTGTCCTCATAGACTGTCTCTCTAGTGTTTCCAACAACCTATACATAGCATTAACGAACTATTAGTAAGGCCCGCAAACTTGACTAGGTAGGGGGACACGAATTGTACTGTAAGAAATAAAACATAAGCCCCTTCGCTCCGAAGCCCCGTTTGATTCATCATCATCTCAAGCAAATTGTCAAGACTATTCTTCTCCAAGCATCGTGGACTTGGTTACGAAGGCCTCGGGGTTTGAGAATACACATGAAAAGGAGAATATACCGGTAGTTTTCACCGCAAAGCCCCCCTAAAAAGAGCAGCAACAAGGTGAACTTCTTTGGCATTCCACAGTTGGTCCAGGGTATCATATCCCGAGTTTCGTAATAGTACGAAAACAGATAATTATGAGCATGTCGTAGACAACCGACAACATAAGGTCACATCTAGACTCTACTGCGACGGCAAAAACTACATACGTTCGAAAATAAAGAGACACTATCCAAGAACTTCCATGTGTATGCTAATGCAACGCTTAATCCTCCAGCTCTATAAGACAACAAAACAGCTACGACTTGACAGAAACAAGAAAGAAAATAGTATGTAAGATGGGCTTAACAAAACGTTAAGCTCCCACGCCTTGCCTTGGCCCTTCCTATCCGTCTACTTCCTATTACAACTTCTTTATACACAATAACACCAGTTTTCAAAATGGCTATCCTTGGAGCTCTCTGATCACACTCTAAACATGTAGCTTGCCTTCAAGGAGACAAACAGAAGAAAGACAGATATACTACCCTGTCCCGTTGGCGGCCTCCCAACTGGTCTAACCGCAAAAAAAAGACACAAAACTATCCGATGCCAGCCATTTGCGAGCATGCATACATGTAAGCAGTGTTATTCTACTAGCTTTCTTTTTTTTTCCTAATTCAATAATCTCTTTATTGACAGAATAAGCACCCAATAAACCGCGCCTGACAAGTATACATTAATGATCCGTTTTACTAGAGTATGGCCACGGCCACGGTTGGCTGTCTAAAAGAGCCAATAATCTTATTAGCAATCGCTGCCAAATCTGACATAACAGTGTGCCCATTGTCTTACCTGCAGCATATACATATACATATAACATATACATACGTATGTAGAGATTCTCACTATCCAATCCTCCACCGCACACAGACATAGTACAAAATGGTCGTATTTTGTTCCACATTGCATCACGTTGAGCTGGTAAAGCTGTAAAGCCCAATAAACAGACGTGTTTGGGTACAGTCACAGACATTGTTCATATCGATCCGAAATAGGTCGTGATTTCCATAGTTGCCGACAATCCAACCTACGGCCATATCACCGGACTTATCTTTTCTCATCACCATCTTTCCACGTCTACATCGAGTTATAAGTTTGATTCTTGTTTTTCTCGAATTTCTTAGCTTACAACCAATATCCCGCAATCACTCCACAGGTTTACTTATTGCTTGTTTACCCGACTTGGAACCATGTTTCCTCTCGGCCGGTGAGCCCATCATCGACTTGATCACCCGCAATAAATGATGCTCTAGTACTAGGCCCATTTCTCTTTCCTTTCCGAGTACTTGACATGAAATCATGGCTAGGGTAGCCTCGCAGTTTCTCCGCCTTTGCTCCTCTTTCTTCTCCTCATTCCTCCTCCGCCTTCTTGATCTATCTTCTAATTTTGTCCTGTCTTGATACATTTGTTGGCTTTTATGTAATCAAAGTCCATTTCCATATCAGCACTAGAAGAAAGGAGAGAAAAGAAAACATTACGCCCACCTTTTTGACACTAGAATGTAACCAAAAGGTAGGAATCGCCTGTTTTGTAGATGCTTGTATTACGTACGAATGAAAGAGTTTTGAACTCACGTCTTCGTACTTTGGATCTCACGTTCCATTTCACTGGAGAAGAGAAGAAAGGAGACAACAAGTCAAAAAATATATATATCAGCACTAGATCAGCACAAATATTGCCTCCCTGGAAACAAAGATCGTGATAGTCAGCCGACGGGGTTTTAGTCTGATATATCACGGAACTACACGGAAAGTACCACGAGCCGAGCGGGTACAAATTTGCGCAACCATAAACCCTAGATTTATATCAACCCTATACCTCCGATTTTGACTACCGTTTAACTGCAACGCAACATTTTAAGTCAACTGCCCATAGCACTTCGCCTTGTTATGTACATACCACTTTCTTGAATAGTTACTATGACTATGTTTGATGCCTGGCATATAATCCCCCCCCACGCCGACTGTATTGAAGATCACCCCTGAAGAAGGGCATCCCGAGTCTAGACTCTTAACGTCTCAAAGCACCACTAGATAAGAAACCTGTGTTGTTTGCTATGGCTCGACTCTTTCCAATATAGTGCATTTGGTCTTCACTACTTGCAGAGTCTTGAAAGCAAGACAAGAAAGAAAACCCCCCAAAGTCTTCTGTTTAGAATAGACGAAAAGGACAAGTAAAAGACCCCTAGGTCTCAAACAAGTAGCTAAATGGATGAACGTTGCTTATCTAGGAGTAAGAGAAATCACAAAAATAGCAAGGCTTGATAATCACATCGGCACTTGTGCGAGGTTAACTGAACCAGCCATACAATATTTTTCATGCTTGATTTCTCTATTTTTTTTTCTCTGGACCATTGGGTGGCGGGCAAGCATAGGATTTAGAGGCATCTGACATTGATAAAAATGGGGTTCAATCGATAAAAGCTACCAAGACATTTACTTCAGAATGGAATGTGATAATTTATAATAATGAAAGCTTGGATATAAGATGCTCACCCGAAAAATTGGCGTAAATATGTAATCAACTGTGACAAGCTTTATTCTACAGAGCACATGTTTTTGACAAATCTATATTTCATTAATTTTAGCAATTTGTGGGTGGATATTCTTTATGACTTGTATTTCCCCTTTAAATATTCGTCACGTCTCATCGAAGAAAACAACCCATTCGATCTATCGTCGACCTTCTTCTTTCTCTCCTGATAAATTATTTCTATCATAAAACCACATCGAGCACGTCTTTTGATTGATACTACCCTTGGTTTAAATGCTTGTGAAAAAAAAGCAAGAAATACAACCTTCAGCATTGCTACTACTATTACACTAGTGGACCTTGACATTGTCGGCCGATGGCATTCTTTAGTGGTCAAGAAAGGTGTCATCGGCCAATATGCTTCAAGCCTGTTTTTATATATATACTTTTTTTAATATACCCCACGGGAGCTTCTTTCAAACGGAATACATGGCTGACAAAAAAAAAGAACAATACATTATTTTTTTTCTTTTGAAATTTGAACATCACATCACAGTGACTGGGATAGTAGGTTGTCAATAGGCCCTATTTTGAAGTTGGTTTCCTAAAGTAGAAGTCGTAAGACGATATGTGATAGAATCGGGCCTAGAAATAACCGAATATAGAAGACAACATGTACTGTTTCTATATACGTATGTGTCGATAAGTTATATACACGCCATGAATTTATACAGAACTTTCTGGCTTTAACGGGGACGAAGGTGGACTATCATCCTGCTACTGTCCGGGTATATATCATGGAATTCCAGCAGATAGTACACGTTGAACTTGTATGTTGCTTAGTGGCTGCCAAAATACCGGACCGCCTGAGAATCAGCGGTGTGCATGTAATATATGATACTTTGTCTTAGTGAATCTAATGTTGCATTTCTCCGTCCCTTCCTTGTCGTTGACTTATAAGACTTACATATTGAAATATTTCCATTACTGGTTAATTCACGTATAAGCATAGCTTAAAGTACATATATATATATATGCTGTGTTTAAAGAGGAAGGAGAAAAAGAAAGTACGGTAACAGAAACATGGCTCAAGCCACATAGGACATTGTGCTAGGTTTCGATAGACAGCCTAGAGAAACTCATCGGCGAACCATGTTAGATATCAAGCCAACGTGCCTACCCAATAAAGCAATATGCTATGCTATTGATATTGAGTTTCCAACAAGGCATCGAGGGAAAAAATATCAACCCACTTGAGGCCTTGCTTTGGTGCTAGACAATAAAAAAAAGATGCACTCCCCCCTTCCCTACCTTTAGTCTAGACACATCAGCATTTTCCTGGTATCAACCTACTTGAATTGACGAATAACTTTGCCAGACTAAAGGCATGTTTTGTCTACCCGCCTGTTCTCGCTTAAGCCACAACGGCATACCGCCGAGGAACGGAACCTAACAAACGGGTGGCTAGAACATATCAAGCTATTGTTCGTTCCATGTAGGTGCCTTATAGGAACTGTAGTAATATATGTAGGTACAAGATAGTCATGTACGTAATATATATCACACACAGGTACATAATAGCATATAGTATTTCTTGTATATTGTTCAATATGTAGAACATATTATTTAACTCCTTATCTTTATCTCGGATAGCACCCTATTGTAGTACAAGCCATCAAGAGTTGCTAGTGTACGGCATATGAAGAACTTACTGATATGGCTCATTCTAACTGATATTGAGCACCTCCGCGTTTGATAAAAGAATCCTTTTTAGATCTTTATAATGCTAAATATTTACTTGCCTAGATACGAGTATCACTACAGTACAGCATATCAACTGATACTTTGTCTAGCACAATATGTCGATCAATATTGCAGTTAGCTGTATTTTGAGCACACCGCTCATGAATCACAGAGAACAAAAAATCAAGATAAAGAAAGTACCGTGTCTTAGCTGATAGCAACGCCGATATAGGATTAGTTCCCCTAGAGAAAGGAGACAGCGCAGAGTCTTAGATGGTACATGGTCAGATTTGTTTTTTCCAATATCGGAGTTGTCTCAGGCTTGTCCAAGTAGTAGTATAGATCCACTAGAGGATAGTGAAAGAACACATGTGCCGTTTTGTCTAGCTTATGAGGCTCAATAAACATGCGGCTGGCCAGAATACTGGATATTCGGGCATAGGTGATTGGTTATATCTTGTGAAGATCTTAACCCCCTTGACGTGGGTTAGGCGAAAGACATGCATCTGTCCAAGTGTGTATCTATAGGTATAGAGAAGATGTGATCGATTCTGTTCTCCCTTGGCGTGTTGCTTCATCTTCTACTTTTGTGGTCTACATCGAATATTATACAACTAGGCTGTAAAAGAGGTAAGCCATTTTGTCGCTTAGGGTATCTATATGCCCAAAACAGGCTATTCGAGCCTAGAGAAGAGAAATACCTTGCTTAAGCGTCTTATCGGCATATAAATAAATACAGCCCATGTGGTATCGTACTTTGATAGGGTGTTTCTGATTTCAAGGTAAGTCAAGGCTTTCCGGACATCCAGTTCCGGGCCAAGATTGTAATATTCGATATACACTTATAGTAAGCAAGCAAGCAATTCGATTGGATAGAAGTAGCTTACAACTGAAGTAACAGTAGAGGCGTGTAATGTATTTTGAACCATATTTGGTACTACAACGAGCTTGAAGAATATGCAATTGTATTATCTATATTTACATGCTGCAATTATCTGTCGCTGCCCGAGCGTTTGTATCATTATGAGGAGGGTAGAAGTCTGGCTACGTTTTGATGGGTGGAAGCCTTGAAAAGGCATCATCACTGCTGCTTTGTAAACAGTTTGAACTAGATAGTTAATCAAAGAATATTTCATAAACCCCATTCCAAAGAGGCCCCGTTTTCAGGGTTGTTTCTAATAGCCATTCGTTGATCAGATCAAAAATGAGCTACAAAGAAGGGGTCTTTAGGCTTGTTCAATAATTAAACATACTCCAAGAGGTAAATATACTACTATGTCTGTATGTGTTTCTGGGGTATGGTATTGACGCTGCCATATCGAAGGTCATTCATTATAGGGAGAAATCACATGTAACCAGGTCACATCACATCACATTTTGTATAGGCACACATTGTTGTGATGTGACAAGTGACAAACCTATTTTAACGATGGGAGGGAATGAAGAATAAGCAAATATAACCACCCTTGGGAGTCTTCTGGCCGTCTCTTTGTCTGTTGTTTTGGTCTTTGATACATTCATGGTTTATGGCCTGTTTTTATGGATTCCAACTATGATGGGGCTACCGATCTCCTAAACCCTCTTGTCGTACAAGCGACTGAGGGAATTACGTATTTAGGGTGACTATATGTACATGAACCCAAAAGGAGAATGAAAAAGCCACCTAGATTGGATGGTTGGGTGGGCGGTGATACCAAAACGGGTATATATTAGACAAGACGGACAACGAGAGACAGGACTCTGTGAGATTGGTCTGGACCGTCCTGTGTGGTTGTCCGAACAAAGGCAAAACAGCTGAGGTATGACTGTCTTAGGCTCGCTTACGCCAGTTCATGCCCTACTTGATCTTCTTTTTGAGCTGGGATTTAGTTAGACTAGTATTTCTGTGTTACTTGTTGTCTACCTTCGTGTAGAAGAAAGAAAGGGGGTGTATAGTGTCTAAGATACGCTGTTTATTCTGCGACATCAAGGCTAGTTCAATATCTGAGTACGGACCAGCATGTGCCATTTCTTTTTGCTGTATAGAGGACAATGAGAGTCATATCTAGAGCTAGATCGTCCGCATGAACTTCACGGAGATCCGGCTCTAGTCTTTATTCTACTGCTGGAATAGCAGTTCGCAACCAACAACTTAAACTGGAAGGTGAGCGGACAACCTTAAGCCTTCGGGCTATGGCCTAGAACGGACAAGGGCAATGAACCAAGCATTATTATGACACAAAGTAGTCAAGACTGACGATCCGATCAAGGATCGAAACAAGACCACCTATCTGAGCAGCTAACTATTAGACTAGCATTGATAAAGAATACGATGCCCGGAACACTAGATTGGCTTCTACTAGTACTATTATGCCTATGTTTTGTATCTGATCCGTTCGCTCATAGATTATGCTGTTTTCTGTACATCATCACAGTCAGCCTCTATTTCCTGAAATCCAGAATCTACCCGTAGTGCCAACATAGGCCCAGTCAGATCCGTCGGCTTGGTGTTACTAGCGATAGAGGCATTTTCTGGGGTATCCAAGTACCTTGCACGATCGCTTACATGGCGTGTAAGAAAAATTGACTCGCTGCTCCCTTGTTCCTGCTTGATACGCTCGACTGCACTCGCATAAGCTGCATCGTACACACTAAAGCTGACAGATGTGGGTGACTCGGCTACGCAGTCCATGTCACGGTCGCTTTTGGGTACATGGTATTGCGATCCAGTGCCGATTCCCAGGTATCCCGGCATAGTACTAGTTTGGGGATTCTCGGGACTAGAGGCACCAGGAGAATCAGGGGAGTTGCAAATAATTCCGAGCGGGGATGTCGGTACGCTGTTGAGATCTTCATCTACCGGTAAATCGAGTAGGTTGGGACGCTTGTTCTTATAGCGTTGGCGTCTCTGTGCCAAGTCAGCAGCAAGACGGGCTGTGTCGGCAACGTGATCGTTGGTGATGATGGGCAAGCTGGGTATATTTTTGCTAGCGTTCTCCCTTTCAAAAGCTTTGCGTAAAGCAACGCGAGTCTTAAGTTTGTAAAGAACTTTCATCTGTAGATACGAGAGCGGCGTCTAGTTAGATCCGATATTCGAAAAAGAGAATGTATAGTTGTCTAGATGGGAGTAGCTTACAACTGTGAATATATTGGTAGTTCTGCGAGTAAGCGCTTGGCTCAGTTCTAGCTCGTTTGGCGGCGCAATGAGCTCCGTGCAGTTCTCTTCCTCTGGGAGGAGAGGGTCTTCACCACATAAGGTGACCCATGGGTGTTCCTAGGAAGAACCTGTGTTAGTAGAATACCTACGGGAAACTATAGCAAGATGGAGTGAAAACATACTCTTAACTCTGGCATTTTGATGCGCGTAGCTGGGTCCTTGTCAAGAATTTTTCTTATCAAGTCAGCAAACACGGGATCTTCATCCTCAGGCAACTGTAGCTCCTGTGTGCAAATGTTGTTGAACATTTCGATGACGTTTTCGCCTTCGTTGAACGGGATCTTGCCATAACGGAAACAATATAAAGTCACGCCCATGGCCCAGATATCGACTGCCTTGCCAGCAACATCACCATGTTTCCGGCGGCATAGTTCCGGGGCCATGAAGGCGGGCGATCCGGCGTCCTTGGACACTTTCATGTCATTGTCTCCGAGACTGTTGAATATTTCTGATACACCAAAGTCGGAGATCTTGAGGACATCCTCGCCTGCTTCATCACGGGAAAGTAATAAGTTGTCAGGCTTGATATCGCGGTGAATGATACCCTGAGAATGAAGATACTCGATGCCTAGAATCAGATCACGGAAGTAGCATCTAGCTTTTTCCTCTTCTAATGGAGCCGAAGTCTTTTCGTCGTCAAATTTTTGAACAACGCCATCCTTACACATCTCTAAGACCATGTATAGAGAGTCCTGATCTGGGTCGTCGAGAACCTCGACAAGCTTGACAAGATTCTCGTGATGAAGCTTTTTCATGATGGCAAGCTCTTCTCTGATTAGAAATAACGAATCACTGCTGCATATACTATCAAAGTCCGCTAGGCCAGCAATCGAGACCCGGGGACTAGGTGGTGGCCGTCGACGATCTCCAGGGCCTGGAGGGAAGCGTCCTGGACCACGAGCACGAAGAAGCTGCGATTGCACACGACGCCTTAAGCGAGACTTGGAGAACTCCTTGACAGCCTATTAATATATTGTTAGCACGATACATTGACGGTCAATATGGTGGATGGAAAGCTTACATATTCGACGCCAGCAGAATCTATGCCTGTGAATACTGCACCATAGGCACCATGGCCGATTTCTTTCCCAAGGCGATACTGATTGATGCGCTGAGAACGGTTGCTGTACTCTGAGCGCGCATTTAGGGTTTCCTGTGTAATAGAATTGTAAGAATAAATAACGTGTTGGTTATAGAGATTACTGGTGCTTACTTTGACGATAGTCCGCATCGACGGTGTTCTTCTATGGTGACGCAAGGGACTGTGGAAGCCACTGGGCGTACGGGAATCCGGTGACAGCATTGAGAACTCGCTCAATGTACGTTTGTGGCTGTGGAACCTAGCGCAAACACAGTAACAGTTAGTCGATCGTTTGGCTGCGATACGACGGTCCGAGCCGCAGGTAGAGCTGTCTAGGGTTGAGCTGAGTCAAGCACTTACAGTGGCTCCGGGGCACCTGGAGTCCGATGGGTGGGCTCCGTCTCCGAGCGCATCACAAGCGGCTGCGGAGTGAAGGCGGGCAACAGCATCATAGCCGGCGACTGGACGATAGGCAGTGGCTCGTCATAGTTGGACCCCGGAGTCTGTAGACTCAGTACGGCCGGGGGATCGCTCATAGTTAGAGGTGGTGAGATTAGATATGGTAACGGATAGAGTTGGATCAATAAGGTCGGTGCCTGATGGATATGTAGCAATGAAAGATGAAAAAAAAAGATAGATATAGAAACTCGCCGATGGCCGACGATGAGCGTTTTAAGAGATTTAGAGGGTTTGTTTGGCTGATGAAGTTTTGCTGACAAGTTCGACGAACGGTTTGTTGTGCTGGATTTTTGCTTCCGTCCGTCGTATTGCGGATTATTGGAAATTGATAAATCAGAACTTGAGGCAAACCATCACAACAGGCTTTTACCAGCTATTAATATAGCAATATAGCCTATCAAGTAGCCTGAATTGTGGCCGGGCAGATTGAAGGAGGGAAAATCCAATCCAGGAGATCCGGAATGGAGAAAACGATCGTATGCAAAACAAAATAAGAAAGTATATATAACTATATATATATAAATATAAATATTCCAGAGTTCAGGCAGAAATATCGCAACTGCATAACCAACGATGTCGGGATCCAAAACGTAATAGGGCAGGTACAAGTCCCTAATGGTCTACCAAGCGAGTAGTTTCCTGGATCGGCCAGCCATCTATATACATCCGGCTTGGCTTCCTCAATGTTTGCTGGTCCTAGAAAGACCTGGAAATAAGCTTCAAAGCTTCAGCCTGTCGCTCATTCATGCGCGCAGCTCGGAAACATATCCTAAAGAGCTCTACGACTGCTAAAATCATGCTGATGTAAATTACGTCTGCTTCATAGCTCCCACATCAGCAAATTAGCGCTGTCTTTTTGCCCGTTTGCTGCTCTGCTTGTTTCAAACCCTGCAAAGGGCAACTGAATGTTGAATATTGTAATTGTAACAAGCATTGAAAACTCCAACAATAAGACACAAATACTCTGTTAGGCTGTCTTATTCTCCCCGCATTTAGGGTTGCCTCCTAGCCAGACCGGGCTGTCCGAAACAGCAACAATACAATGTCTCGCCAGCCAGTTGCTTCAGCAAGTAAGCTCGTCCAGTCGCATAACCTCGCTAACTTGATATGCCTATCCCTCGCTCGGCTTTTGGATCTTGATAGTGCTATCTATTTGTATATCAAAATTCAATATTGCTTGAGCGCAAAGCTAACTACCATCGCGAGATTTCTTTTTTGCCGCCGCGCACGCGACACTTGTTGAACCCTGATTCTTAGTCGTCGTAATCATTTTTGCTTTACACACATGATTGATCTTTTTACCTGATATTCTAGACCGCTTTTACCTAGCCTGTTCAAGCTGTACCGAAGCGCCTCTAAAGTTGCGGCAGGCAATGAACCGATAACCTGCTTGAAAATTAGCCTATTTTGTTTCATCAATTGTAGTCGCTGCGTTTTCTCTGTTGTCTGGGCACATTTTCCGTGATAACCACCCGCAATAATGGTCATCTACGCGTTCTACATCTTTGATCGCCATAGTATGTTGCATCATGTTTGCCTGGTAGACTAACCAGCCTTGACAAACCATTGGCTAACCCGCTCCTGCGTAGCGGAATGCGTTTACGATAGAGCATGGGCAGCGCCCGATCCCCTGAACCCTTCTTCGCCGCCGCCACTACCCGTGAAACGCTCGACTGCTGACGATGCCAAACTGATATTCGGAACTATCTTCTCACTACGTAATATGGTCCGGAAGCTAGGAGGCGAAGATGATGCCTTTGTAGCCTATCGGACCGGAGAGTACAAGCTTCATTACTACGAGACGCCGGCAAACCTACGCTTCGTTATGCTCACAGATACAGCGATGCCCAGCATGCGCAATGTGCTACACCAAATATATATAAACCTTTGGGTGGAATACGGTAAGTCGTCCTGCCCACACTCTCACGATCTTAGAACCCATGGACAATGCTGACAAGACATAGTTGTCAAAAACCCACTTGCGCCAGTCGAGCATAAGGGCGGCGCAGGTGTAAAGAACGAGCTGTTTGAAATGGGATTGGACCAATTTATCAGGACCTTGATGTAAATGTACTTAATAGCGATGATTCAACGACACAAAAGATACCATATTACACACTTAATATTCTTGTTATTCGACATGTGATTATCTACCTTTTGCATGAGAAAGCTTAGCTTGACGTCGTATGCGCCTAGTGCGGAAGGCGGTGAACCCGGTGAACACGCAAATAGGCGGCAGATTGGTCTACTCACCGAGATAAGCGATAAGCCTGTCAATGAAAAAAAAATTGTTGGTCAGCCTGAAATTTCGCCCCGCGAGCATTTCCGCGACAACTTCAAGCTTTGAAAGCTACAGAGGAAACTTTTTTTTTTCCTTTTTATCTTCTTTATAGATTTCTTTGTGGTTTATATTTCATTGCCTTTAATTCCTCCTAAATATCACGAGTTCTGTCTCGGCTGCCACTATGAAGTTGACCACAGACTCTGACGTCCCCGTCTACACCATCTCGGGCGAGGACACCGCCCGGCCACTTCCCGACTGGCTGTCGCGTAAGCGCAAGAGACAGTTACGCCAAGAGAGCGAAGAGGGTATTGAGCTACTACAAGATTTCAGCTTCGAAGAGGCTAGTCAATGCGTGCAGATCAGTGACGATGGTGAGTGGATGATGAGCACGGGAACCTACAAGCCGCAGATTCACACACACTACCTACAACATCTTTCGCTATCCTACGAACGTCACACCGATGCCACAAACCGTCGCTTTGTCCTGCTATCTCCCGATGCCCGCAAGAGTTTGCATCTACAGGTCGACCGCGCACTCAACTTCCATACCGCCGGAAACATACACTATACCACACGCATCCCGCGATACGGCCGTGATCTCAAGTACGATTCGCAGTCGACCGAAGCTCTCATCACCAGTGTAGGCCCCAATGCCGACGGCAACGGTGAAGTTTTCCGTCTTAATCTCGACCAAGGACGGTTCATGAAGTCTCTGGAACTCGATATTGGTGGACACAGCACCACCTCTGTTGACCCAGTTGGTCTGCAGGGCGCCATTGACGCTGGCAGTATTGATGCTGCAGCTATTGCTGAGCGTTCACACGGTCTATGGGCGTTCGGTACTAGTCTAGGAACCACGGAGTTCTGGGATCCACGATCACGCACACGTGCGGCAGTTCTGCCGCTGCCCAAGAGCAGCTCATACAACGCTTACGAAAAGGCCGGCATTAGCTGTCTAGAATTCGACCGTAGCGGTCTCAACCTAGCTACGGGTACGACTAATGGTCTGGTATATCTATATGATCTACGGTCACCACAGCCGCTGCTCAAAAAGGATCAGGGTAACGGCTGGGCCATCAACAAACTTATCTTCCTAGAGAGTAACACGGCTAGTGTGCGCACAACCGAGGGCAAGATCTTGTCGGCTGACAAGTCCATCATCAAGCTCTGGGATCGCAAGGACGGCACACCATGGACACACTGCTCATCAAGCGTCGACATCAACGACGTCGCTTGGTACCCAGACAGCGGCATGCTTCTCACAGCCAATGAAGGCCCACGCCAAAATATTTTCTTCATACCCACACTAGGCCCTGCGCCACGCTGGTGTACCTTCCTCGATTCACTAGTCGAAGATTACGCCGATGGTACCGGTGCCGTAGTCGGCGGAAGTTCCAACCAGCCCGCCGGCCAAGTCTACGACAACTACAAGTTTGTAACCATTGAGGAGCTACGCACACTACAGATGGCCCATCTAGTCGGCAAGACGGGCTTGTTGCGTCCTTACATGCACGGTTTCTTCGTGGCCCAGAGACTCTACGACGAAGCTCGCCTAATCACGCAGCCCACGCTATGGGAAGACCAGCGCACCAAGCTAATCCGGGCCAAGATCGACAAGGACCGGGAAAGCCGGATCCGCGGCCACAAAAAGGCTCTGGCAAGCGTCAAAGTCAACAAAAGACTGGCCGAGAAAGCCGTGTCACACGAAAACAGAAAGGCCACCAAGATTCTCGAAGACGATCGTTTCCAACGTCTCTTCAACGACGAGGAATTCGCCATCGACGAATCGAGCAGGGAATTCTTTGCCATCAACCCCTCCGCAAAGGTCAAGTTCAAGGCTACTCGGGCCGTCGCAGAGGAGAAACTCGAGAAACAACGCAAGGAGGAAGAGGCGAGGGCTCCCACAAAGGGCAAAGGTGGGAAGTTGCGCGCTGCTGTGCCTATCAGACACAGAAGCGATGGCGGTGGCTTGGCAGCTGCTGCTGGTCAAGCGTCTCCGGCAACGAATACGCGCAGACGGAAAGCACCGCGGGGTTAGAAGACTTAGGTCTTCGAAAGCAATGGTATGGAGTGTTGGCGTGGGCACTAGAGAGGAGTATGAACATTTTATACTTCTACTTCGCTTCTTTGTCTTGATATCGTCGGTTATGGATTGTTTGTTCGTTTTCTTTCACACAAAAGCATTTAGAGCTTGCTCGTTTGTCTTGTTCTCTACCAGTAGTATATTTCTTTTTTTTTCTTCTCATCACATTTCGAGGCGTATCTTCATCTTGTATTTTACATGCTAAATACCATACAAATGCCCTGGCTTGTTTGCTGGGCTCCGTTTCTCTGTACTCATATCATATATATTACATATTGCATTTCCTTTGCTGGTACAATAATCAAGTTGTACTATACTCATTATTGATTTTGTATATAAATGTGCATCATTGGCAAACAAGTAGAAAATAAGCAAAACAAAGAAAGCTATAGGGAATGTGTAAATCCAAGGCCCAAAATATAGGGTTTAAGTAAATAGAAAGAAGGAAAGCAACAAGAAAATCAAGCAATACGTGCTGTGAAGAAAAGAAGATAGGGAAAAGATCGGGCTCAAGTCAAACAAGCGGTTGAAGTTTAATTGTTAGTTACACACAGATAGAACAGTAAAGAAAGATAAGAAGGGGAAAGTAAATGAGAAAAAAAAAGAACAGGAAACCATAGCTAGTAACAGCGTCTATATCTTATATCTTAGTGGCTGCCTAGAGTCACCTTCTCCCATACGTTCTCAAAGGCAGGGTCCATCATTACCATGTTGTTTTGCACGGAATTGTTCATCATGATGACGCTCTCGTCCTCTTCTTCGCGAGCTGTTATCAGCGCAGTCTTCGCTAGAGGTGATCGCGGTGATCGGGACATGATAGCCCGAGGTGATTGCAAATTTGAGGGCGCGCCGAATGACACTGATGGCGCCAGGTCATCTAAGCCTAGGTCGCCCTGCACTTCGGACTGCCAGTTGCTGGAATACACAACGGCAGCGAAAGCCTCTAGCTCGGGGACACGCTCCATGGCTTGTAGATATTCGTTGGTGGTCATTCCGCTACCGATGACACGAGCCTCACGAGCTAGAATGGAGAGGATCTTGGGAAGCAAAATCACACGCGTAGACCGCAGTTCACGCATCTCTAGTGATTCGGGGCGGACCTGGTCTGCTGGGGGCAGCTCATATGCAGTCAGGGCAAGCTTGTTGTCGATCAAAGCCGTGAACCCGCTGTCGAGAAGCAGGGTCAGAACATGGGTGAAAGAGGGCGACTCAATGATATCAGCAGTTTCGTCAAGAAGTCTGCGCAAAGATGCGGGGGCGGTAGCGAACGAAGCTCCCTCGGGTGAGGTAGGCTGTGAGGCGGGATCGTTATTAGACGCTAAGACACCAGACTTAATAATGACTTCATCCTCATCCTCACGCCGGGGTAGCATGATGGGAAGCCACTGTGCCTTTCTACGCTCTTCTGGGGTAGCTCCCTCGACCATCTTACGAACAGCTAGAACACGCTCGGCCATCTGGTCAAAGGAAAGCATATCGCGAGGGCTTAGGGGGCCATAGACCTGACGCACGGCAATTTCCACGCGCTGCATGACGAGCACCCAACCACGGTTCAGAATCCACCAACTAAAGGTCAAGTATTTGCGGTTCGTATCAAAGTCAGAGCCGAAAACAGCTGAAGAGTCGATATCGTCGTTGTTCTCAAGGCTGATGCCAGACGAAAAGTTGGGGGTTGCGAGAGAGACAACGCTAGACAGGTAGCTTCGGCGACCAAGAAGGTTGAGTTGGATACGAGTAAGCATAGTAAGCAGGGCCAGGGTGTAAACTAGAGTGAAGGCACGAGTGATGGCTATAAGATGGTGTTAGTATGATTTCTTTTTTTGCTCATCTCAAGTGTACTACACAAGGGATGCAAGCTTCAATATGTCAACTTACAGCTGATGGTCAAGTCGGCCCAGAGTTGGCGTTTCGTCTTACGAGCAGCTCTGGCAGCAGCAGTCTTAGCCTTGGCCCCAGCAGCAGCTTGTGCGGCGGCTTGGCCACCGTCCTGGGCATCGGCGGGAACCTGGATGGTAGGGATCTGTGCGGCGGGGACCTCATTTTCAGCAGACGATGGACCAGCTTCCGTAGGAGCCTCTGTTGGCTGTTCGGTGTTTGCTGGGTTCGTAGCAATAGCAGTAATAGCAGTAATAGCAGTATCGGCGGCGTTGGACGTAGGTTCACCATCTTTGGGAGCTTCCTCGGCGTTGGCGGTTTCTAGGGCAGGTGTCTCGGACTCGGTGTTGACAGTCTCGGCTGGAGGGGGAGCGGTAGTAGCGGATTCGATGTGTTCATTGGTGGCCTGGGATTCATTCTCGTGTTCGTGGACAGTTGGTGGAATATTGGAAGGAACCAGCTGTGAAGGGAGTGTAATTTGGCTGGCATGGATACCGCTCTCACTATTCATGCTCCGGCCGTCATCCTCGGTAAGAGCGGTGTCTGCTAAACTCGGCGGACCACACGTCGACAGAGTAGCTACAGACCCGGACCGCTTGACGCCCTTGACGCGCTGGATCTGGTACGTGATGTTCTCAGTGTTCATGGTGTCGAGGATGTTTTGCGTGGCGGTCGGCAGCAAGGCCAGCACGGTAAAGGTGCAGTCTTCCTGGTTCTGCTCGAATCGGCGGCGGAGGCTATATAAAGAACAAGGCGCGTTAGTTGGTTGACTCGGCTCCATGGGTCCTCAGGCCAGCACGGAAAGGCGAACTGACTTTTCTTTAGCAACCCGCTCGCTGCTCAGGCGTTCGCGGGCATCGTTGATCTTGCCGACGACATATTGGGCGGCCATATAGCCGGCGCCAAGCACACCCACACCAACCGCGACGGGTGTACGATTGCGCTGGAACCAGCGCCGCGTGGCAGGCAGCATTGTGCTGTTGACGTGGCGATAGTCGTATCGGACTTCAGTGCGGCAGATTGACACGATATGCGATAAAGGCTGGAACGGTCGATGCGATATGAGGCTGGCAAAAGGTATCGCGAGGCTCGGTCAAACTGTTGTAGAATTAAAGTGCATGTGCAAAAAAATAAAATAACAATATTTGTGCACCATATCCAGGGTGCTTGTTTGTATTAGAGAACAGGCTCTGCATATAACTTTTGGCCGCGGCTCCAGCTTCAGCTTCTTCGATCTCCAAAATTGCAGCACAGTACAGAAAATTCGATGGCAGTGGACTTCACGTGCTAATCGACCCGAGGCTCTAGCTCTAGCCTCAGGCGCTACCGTAACCTATTGGTAAATGTCAACTGTAAAGCATCACCTGTAAATGTCGCTGGTGGCGCTGTCTGCAGCTACTACAGCTACTGCCCAGGGGCCAGGTCCAGAATAGCGCCCCCTGCATTAATTCCGCTGCCAAAAACAGACAGTATATGTAAGCTTCAAGGCGTGGCGCCAGTCTATCCACGCCACATGGTCTGGATAGCGCCACATATATGTCGTCACTGGTTAAGCGGACAAAGAACGGCGACATTTGATATCGTCTAGCTTCCAACTTACTTCTATACTGATCATAGTCATTTTCAAGCCTCTTAACCGTCCTGTCGCTTTGCTCACCTTCCTATCCACATCTGGCCCACCCACCAGCTCCCCGCCTCGCTAACCAGAGCCCGCCCAATCTCGCTGCTACAGGACGATCGATCCTGGCTCTCTGCTTTGCGCTTGCTGTCATTGAATAGCTCGCCTGGCCTCCACGCTTCTTTTTGCCTGCCAGGTCAGCCCATTCATTGCAGACGTTTTGTCCAGTCTTGCTTGTGTTTTGTGCACATATTTCTCGCCCTTCTTTGCCTCCTATTTCCTTTGTCTACGTACACTGGTTTAGGGCTCCCTTTCTTAGCAAGAATACCAACGCCCGTGCTGAAAACGACTTTAATTTTCAATTTGGCTTATCGCAGAGTTGAGCTGCATTACTAGTAGTGGGGTAAAACACTAAAGCGACTGCTGTTAGTCTTTTAGAACTACACTGCTACAAGTGCTATTACACTACTACTACATCGTTATTCAGCCTACAAGTCACGCCGCGACGAATTTTTCTTTCCCTTGTTTCTAGCTTGCTCTACTATAGTCTAGTACGTTTCTAACAGCTACCAATAATATTTCTGAGTATTCCTATTACCATATGTCAGTCGATAATTCGCTACTTCTACAAAGCTTCCATCTTACCTAAACCTTTTGCGCTCTCTTTTGTTTTGCTTGTGTCAGTCGCTGTACTCTGCCACCTGCTCACATTTCAGCTCAAAGAGCGTCTGTCGGCTCGCAGCAGCAAAGAATCGAGTCGAAGCACCAGTTTTCTTCGCCGTCCAGAGCTTGCGCTTTGATCGCCTACAATACTATCCGGCGTGTCTCCAATCGCGAATTCAATTCTCTAGTGCCCCATCTGCCCTCCATGGACCAGCCAGAGCCTGTTGCCCGTGAGTTTAGGCTAGAAGCCATATCGGACTCAGACTCTGTCAGAGATATCGTTAAAGGTACATCCAAGTCTACCACTTCCACTCCCGCTTCCTTCTCTCTCGCCATGCAGCTTGGCCTGCGTTGGTCAGCAGCTCTTTCTTAATCCCCCGCCCTTACCACCAAGCCAGCACGCCTGGCTTTCTCTCTTCCCTTTTCTACTCGCATCGCCAGCGTCCAATGCTTCAATCGCTAACACTTGTTGGTTGCGCGCGTGCGTTCCCCGTGCTTGTGTGGGAATGCGCCTGCCGCTTCCTTTGTTACTAATAGCCATTCTTCATACCATCTTCTTCCACCGCTATTTTCCTACCATTGAGCCGCGCACCCGTAGATGTCTAGATCTACGGCTTCCCTACGTCGTTGATGCCGAGCTAGAAACTCTGATCGACCAACGCGCTGCTCAACTCGCATATGAGCTGGAAGCTACGACCCGCTCCGGCGTTATGGAGGGCCTGCAGTCGTCCAATGCTAGCCCGCTTATGGGCGGCGGTTTCTACGGTTCTCCCAGGTCCAATGTGACGGGCGTTTCAGCAGGCAGTTCACCCATGGTCAGCCACAACATGTACGCCGAGCCTCCGGGAAACAAGCACGGCATCGTCAAGATCCAGTTCTTTGAACGGCGCCGGCGCACAGGCTGGCTGCCCCGTGCTGATGAAGAAGTATGCTGGGAGTCATGGACCATCAAAATTTCCATTGCCGATCCACGCAACGAAATCGGTATGTGTTTGCTTTTTTTTCAATTACCACTATTACCTTGATGTCATTTTCCTACTGTTCAATATATGTTTTTTTCGTCAAAAGCGGGGTGGTACTTGGGTGCCATCATTCAACCTTTCCATTTACCACATATCACTCTTCAGCGGCTACACAGTATAACACACCAAAAGATCACATGCTAACATTGACCAACTTCAATAGATCGTGCAAAACTCCGGAAAGCCATGAGCCGCACTCTTCTATCTGAAGTCATGAAAATCACCAATTATGTCTCCATCAACAAGACTCATATCCCACCGTTATCCTCGACATTAACAAACCCATTCCCATATCAGATTTTGGTCAATCCCAAGGAAGCCTCTTGGACCGGCCGCCTACGCATGTACTAGCAACACCCCCTAATCTTGGCTATGGAGATGGCCCGGAGGCTCCTCTACAATAGCCGGCTACATATGCTCTGGCTCCCTGACGAAACTGTTTTTCGTGCCCACCCAGCCAAACTTCGGAGTATCTCCAAGGGTATCCGTTTTGGTGTACCGAGCACGTTGATATGTGTGTTTCTTATCTATCTTTTTGCTGGATTCGTTCACATCTAAGTCAACTAGCCATCTTCCATTATCCCCTCTTTATAATCTTCCACGTTACACCTTCTCTTGAAAATATTGCTCTACCCAGCGTTCTGTCTTGCTCTTCCTCCCAATATCGCTTAGTTAATCGGCTCATTGAGGCCTTCCCCTCGCTCATTTATTTTTTTTCTTCTTCTTCTGCCCTACACACCTTCTTTCAATTTCCATTCATGCCGCTATTCAGATTTTACTGCATCTTTTACTATCATCCATGTTCTCTGCAAGAAACGCACCTCTCTCTCTCTCTCCCTACAAAAAAAGCAATATTTTCAACTACACAAAATTTATCGGTGAAGGCAATCACCCAGTCAGTCTTGAGAATAATCACCTGATTGAACTGTATGCCTTGGTTTCTTCTTTTTCGTAATTTTTTTTCCTTCTTTTCATATCATCGGTTACAACAGATAGAACGGACTTTGCTTCCAAAATATATTATAGAGCCAAACCAAACTTAAAATTCTCAAAACAGTGATAGCCTTGCCATTCCTTCTTGTTCTGACATATGAAGTATGTAATAACAAATCTCACGTACCTTCTACCAAGTTATACCTTATAACTGCATATCAATGGTCATCCAGCCCCCCATTTCTGGGCAAGTGCAGCATCTTTAAACTGCAACTTTCCTTTCTTTCAATAGAGATGTGGGCCCCAAGATAGAACACTATTTTGAAGAAAATGAAGGAAACAAAAAGGCAAGTTCTATTATAATATCCTGCTTAAGAGGTAGTTGCCTTTTCCCATAGTAGAGTTCGGCTTATGTTCCACTTTAACAGTCTCCACTCGGGACGACATGACAACTTGTATACCTTCTACCTTCCTGCCTTTTATGATAATATGCTGAAGGCAGAGGCCAGATATTAAATAACTGCCTATCAATAGCCCTCAATATATATAATTCATTTGTCTATCTTCTTAACTAGCATTGCAATATTGGTATGTTTTTTTTTCTTTTTCTCCTCCCACAAAACTAACTTTAGGAAGCTACTCAGTTTACTATCAACGTTTTTATTAATATTATATGTACTTAATTTTTTTTTGGCTTTTATCTACAAAAGTACCTGCTCCGCATTTCTATGACCTATAATTCCTCAATAGAAAGCTATTAGCAATATAGTTACAGAAAAAAAAATTAAATAGAAAGAGCAGATGTGGGGTGATAATTGTTGTTGCTTAAGTATATTTTGTTGAACTTCATTCTTCAATTCAAAATAAGATGGGAAATAACAACAAAGGCAGCCCAACAAAATCAACTATAAGAAGAAGATAACCTAATTGAGCCACGAGGGAGATAACAGATAGAGAGAGGGGGGGAGAAAAGGGACAATTTAGAAAAAAAATCATGGTGCGGTATAGAAAAAAAGGAAAGTAAAATGCGCCCATTACGACCAAGCACGCACAAAAACCTAAAAAAAAATTATAGATGAAAGAAGGCGGTATCCTTTTTCAAGGTCCTGTCCACAAAGTGGAACGGAAAACAAAACAACAATGGACAAAAAATAAAGCAGTGCCCCAAAAATATCTCTTTTCGGAATTACATTAAAATCAGAAAGAACAACAAAGTTCTTGAGGAACAAGAAGTAGAGCAAGTAAATATGGCAAAATAGTAAGGTACTATGCAGAAAACCCAATGTCATATATGCCGCAAGAATAGAAAAAATAAAACGAACAAATTGATAGCCTAGTATGCAAAATCATGAGTAAGTATATAGATTATTCGGTCACCTGAAGACTAGCAATGCCAAATATATGTATGGTAGCTCATGTAAATAACAAGAGCATAAAATGCAAAAGAATATGCAGAGTACGGAAAAGAATGTAGCAATATGCCAACTAGAACTACAAACACGATTAACAAGCAGACCTTTCAGCCAATACACAAATGTACATAACATATTACAACAACATAATGCATTCCTTGATAGCAGATAGCAACGAAAGTGGTTAAAAAAGGATATTTGGGATAGTTGTTGTAGTAATACTACTTAATAGTTAAACAGTAAAGAAAAAGAACAGCAAAGGCGCAACCATTGAAGAAAGATAGAAAAGGATGATTCAAAAGCAACCAAGGTCATTCCTAGACCAAAATAACAATAAGAAAGCAAGGTTGAGGTAACAGATAATCCAAAGAGAAATAAGAAAAACATCAAGATGAAAGCTGCAACATACGGCGTGCTTCAGTCTATATAAAAATAAAAATAAAATAAACCTGGGAGACTTCTCCAAAAAAAAGAAATGATTGGAAACCCCCAATACTAATCCTCCAATACAAGAAACTAAGGGCCAATCAAAAAACGAAAATGACAAAGATAAAGCTATGTGCGGAATAAGAAACGAAAAAGAGAAAAAAAAACAGAACGCCAGATGTGATTTGAATTGGTAGCAGTTAGGTCGTCATCATAGCAAGATCATATTGGGCCTCGGGTCATTGAGACCACTAAACAAAGCGCCAATCCCGAGAAGGAATAATTTGTAGATGATAATGTGAGAATAAGAAATAGGAGGAAAAAATAACACTAAGAAAAGTAGGTCTGATAGAGGATAAATGGGCAGTATGAATTCGTGACTTCGTGATAAGGTAGTGCGTTCTGGTTATGTTGGTACGGTGATGTTTGAGAAATCGAAGAAGGAAGAATAGTAAAAAGGAGGAATGTACTTGAGAACACTTTTTGGCGGTTTTTTTTTTCATCATGTTCATTCATACACTACGAGTGAATCAGAACATGGCGAAGTTGAAACTACCTTGACTAGCCTGTTTTGAAGAGCCAGCATTTGTGTTGTTGGTGTTGTTTCCCTTGGCAGAAGGGATGTTTTCACCGGAACCTAGCTTTTGGAAGCCCTGTAGCATATCGAGGCCACCAACTTCAGCAGGTTCCTCGAGAACGCCATAGTTGCCATGGTTATAGGATAGAGCAGCCCATGGGAGCTCGGGAACCTGAATGCTAGGTGGTGCACTGCCCACGGAAGAGATGGCAGGCGCTATTGAAGGTCCGCGAGATGCATCAGCAGAAAGCTGAGGGGGGGGCGGCGGTAATGGGGAAGCCATAGTAGAGGCTTTCAAAGGCGAGCCCATCAGATGTTTGGAAGGTGAGCCGATGCTCTCAAAAGCATGGCCCGAAGTTTCCAAGCATGCTGGGGCATCTTCCCAGATCTTGGGGCCAGGAGAGTCCAAAAGGGACTGGGTACGATCAAGTTTGCCACGTTTCGAAGCACGCTTGATAGGAGAGCCCTGCTCGAAGTTAGGGATGCTAGCAAAGAAATCTTCGTGGGGCATATCTTGGAAGATATCAAAGCTCGTCGTATCAATGATGGTATCGTTGAGGTACGCGGACTCGTCCAACTTATAGGCCGGGCTCCATGGCGTAGCGTCGCCGCCAAATATGCCAGTCATTTTGCGGAGTGGAGACTGAAGCATGTTCTGAATTCTATCACGATGGAGGCGTAGGTTTGTGTTAGGTGACACAGACGCGGGGGTCTTGATAGAGGCCTTGAACTTCATTGCTGGCGTGAGAGGGTTTAGCATAGGGGCAGTGTTGTGACGCAAAGGTGACGACGACTGGGGAATGTAGCTGACTGAACGGCCCTGAGACGGGCTCTCGAGGGAAGAGCAGCGGAGACGGGCAATCTCTTCTTCAGCACGACCGCGCTTATGACGGGCACGGGTGTCATCGGCAGAAACCATCTTGTTCTGGCGCATGACTGAAGAGTCAAGCGATGAGATGTAGCCACTATCATCCATGGCCGTAAGCTTCTTCCGAGACTGTGTGACTGAAGATCCCATGATTCTAGACGATGTGGGAGTGCCAGTGTAGTGGCGAGTCACCGGAGGCGACGAATGGATGTTCGAATGCATGGACGAATATATGAAGAGATCCAAGTTCTGGTCATTGCCAACCAGGCGATCGGCGTTCTCATCTTGGCCAGGCAGATCGCTAATCGGGATAGTAGCGTCAGATGAGACGTCGGCGGCCGGGGCGAGACGCGATTGTGTGGTAGGCAAGGTCGGAAGCGAGTTCTCGAATTGCTGCGAATGCTGAGACATAAGGTGTAGCTGAGGCTGGCCACGGCTTGCCTTGGAGTATTGAGACGGGGTCTGGGGCTGGATATGAGACTGAGCAGGCTCAAGACGCGAAGACATCACTGGGAAGTTCTCGGCAGCAGAGGAAGTCTTGCGGACAGGCTTATCCTTGACAAACTGCGATTCGGTGCCCTCAACGATATACCAGTAGTTGCCCTTGCCCGGATCGTCCTTGCTGCGCTCCATCTTGGCGAAGGCCTTGTTCAGACTCAAGTTGTGGCGGATACTGTTTTGCCAGCCAGCATCATTAGGGGCGTAGAATGAGTAGTTATCTGAGATCCACTTGTAGATCTGCGACAAAGTAAGCCGTCTATTAGGAGATCTCAGAATAGCCATGCCGATAAGCTGAGCGTAGCTGTGCCCAGGCTTCTGGCCATCATCTATAATAACTGGGAAGGCGTCGTATTGGGGGATTTCAACGTAGTCCTCCTCCGAAGTATACTTGGTCTTTTTGTTCGGGCGGGTGTCCTTGATAGGAGCAGCTTCCATGAGGGTACGTTTGCTAAGTGTCTTGAGGGGTGTGAAGACATCGAGGGTAGGTGTCGGTGCCGCGTACAGAATTTGGTGCATGTTCTCCTTCTCGGCGACAGCGGATTTCGCGTCGGATGAAACTAAAGCTGATGATTTTTGCGTGGCAGTCTTGAACTTGGAGAGAAAAGGCTTCTTCTTCAGCTCGTCCGTAGTAGACGAGGCCTTTGAAGGAGGAGGAGCCATAGACGTTGAGTGAAGCTGCTGTCCGTTGGAGCGCTTGAGCGAGGAGAGAGGTTCGGAGGCACGCATCTTGGGCGTCGACAGCTTTCCCGCTAGGTCCGAAAGGCTAGCAGAAGGCATGAGGACGGAGTTTGTAGAAGTGTCCTGTAGCGGACGGCGTGATTTTGTTGTATTGCCATGTGCAGTTTGCTGCGGCGGCATCTGAGAGATAGACTGAGAAGTCGATTGGCCGGCGGACGCCGAGGCCACAGAGGGCATAGGCGCGCGGCTCGACATCTGGGCGACGGATGCGGTGGATGAGGGCAGATATGAACTATCGGCGAAGATATCGTCGTTGAACGTAGTTAGAATATCAGGTGTCAACTGTGAATGACTGGCCATGACAGGCCCTTTGAGAGCGGTTTAGGTTCAAGATCGGGCTCCCGCTTGTTGGAGGCGTATCTAACTAAGTTGTGTGACAAAGACTGAAAGCAGTAACACGTTAGCCAGGCATTGACGAGGAGGTTGGTTGTAGATATGCAAGGCAAGGCGGGCGGGCGGGTAGGTTGAGTTGGGCAGGTCGACGGCAATATCAAGCAAGAAGAGTAAGTAAATGTGTAGATAGCGATATTGTAAAAATATACGGTGATGTTGTATGATTTTTAGGTGTCGGAAAAGAGGTTCACACACACACACAGATAGTCCGATTAAAAGGTGGAGAGGTTGAGGGCCGGAGAGCAGAAAAAAAAAGATGGGAAAAAACACAGTCTGATAGAAGGTTTGTAGGAGAACAAGAAGGAACAAAAGGTAGATTTTTCATTGACGTATCGACAAAGAGATGTTCTCGCAAGAAGAATAAAAAGGTGTGAAGCAAAAGCAGGCGGTGGAAGGAAAGAAAAGGTCAAAGAGCAAAAATCTGAGAAAAGAGGAAGTAGGAAGAAGGCCCTGGTTAAAGGCAGGGCAGAACAAGCCAGCCCAGCCCAAACCAATTCAATCCCAGGTTGTTCAAGTCGGAGTATCCCTTACTTCAAGGCAACCCCTGGACCGTACAGTACGTACAGTGGGTGTACGGTACATCTAGCAGCGGTAGTGAGTGGGTGAATGGGGTGGGATAGTTGAGCACAGGACGCTGAAATTCTTTTGCCAGCAGAAGTAACAGCAGCAGCAGTAGAAATAGCAGAAGACAAAGGAATGAAGAAAGTGTGTAGGAGAAATGCTCTTCTTGTTCACAGAAACAAGAGGGACCAGAAAAGTCAAGTAAAGCCAAAGCTTGGTACGGATAGGAATGGGATGTTGGGGAGCATTACCTTTCTAATGTCCAGGTTCTCTGCCTTTTTTGTGACAGTGGAGACGAGACGTGAAAAAAAAAATCTAGAAAAGCTAGGAAATATGCCAAGATTTGGTGGTAAAACTGACGATAGGACAATGGCCGACGTCAGATACGGATGGCAGTGTGACAGTTTTATGTGTAAAGATGATTTGTTTTTTTTCCTTTCAAGTCTGTCTTCCTGAGATAGAATAAGTTGCAAGAAAAAGGGAAGAAAAAATTAAGAGCGAAAGAGGCGGTAAGAGAAACGCTATAAGAAGCGAGAGGATGAAACTAATGGCGGCAGCCAGCCCAATAGTTGATGCTGAGTGTGATAAGGCTCAAAAGCAAAATCTATAGACCTTCAAAGGCTTTAGTGAAGACTCAAAGAAAAGCCTTGACAGGACGTTCGAGACGCTTAAAAGATGGGTATCTTGATCGAAGAAACAACTGATGGAGGACAAATAATTGAGCTTGTCAACCGCAAATCCGTAAGTCAGGCTTGTTACAACTGACCGTTAGTATCTAAAATAAAGTTAGCATTGACTGAACGGTAAGTCTCTGTCCTTTGTAACTAACGTACAGTCTAATTACTTGGTGACGGAGGACAAGCCAAACGTATAGTATAGACTGTGCACGTAGCGCTGTTCGTAAAGGTCTAGCCGTATCTTTTAGGGACAAACGACGTAATGGCAGACAGATAGAGAGCCAAACGCTCAGGGCCAAACGAAGCAACAGTGGTTAGAGAGCTATCGACGTAGCGAAGTAAAATAAAATAAAAAGAGAGAGCAAGGGGGGTAAGCTTCGAACAAAGAGAAACAGGGGTCGACGAAACTAGTGGCCAATACCAAAAGAAAAAGAATGTATTACTACAATTGTAACACCCAGCAGCTATGGAGTGGGTTGAATTACAGTAGCTTTTTTTTCTTTGATTTTTAGTGCGGCAACTGGAAAAGAAGAGCGAGTGAACGAGGTTTTTTTTACGAGGAGTAAACTTCACTAAGGAAAAAAATTAAGAAGAGAAGAAAGAAACGAAGATGGGAGGCCACTCTGAATAAATATATATCCTATAGATAACGATCACGAACTAGAAACTACTTCTTTCAGTCCGTTGATAAGTATTGAGGACATAGACAACGGCAAGAGGGCACGTATACATATCTTCTTCAGGATATTTCCTTCATATACGCTCAGAGATATCACAGCAATAGAATTACCTATTCCGACTATGATGCCACTTTCGCATATTGGATTTACAATTAGCTAAAAAGATATCTGCCAGCAATTGCCAGTATGCTAAGCGTAACTACTCAGCCCACAGCTAGGCAAGAACAAAAAGAAAGGGAAAAAAAGGCTACATTATGTATATATCGAATTATAGAAATGGATCTTCTTAATCAAAGAAAAAACCGTGCTCTTGCCGTTGCAGCAAAGGAAGGAACAGAACACACACTACGCAAGGACCATGAGAGCTTCAACCCTAGCGAGCCAATAAGCGCCGGGCTAGAAGCTCAGCAAGGCCCACTAGCCGGCCCCACATGGACAGAAAGAGAGTGCCTGGCTCTAAAGAGAAGCAAGTAGAGCAAAGTAAGAGGGACAGTAAAAAAGGAAGGACACAGTAGAAGGATAGGCATAGGTTTAATATGTGGCATCACATAACTTTCTCAGTGATATTTGGACAGAACTCAAGTTTTCATCCTTTTGCCTACTAGGTCGATAAAAAGGCATCTCAGTCGTCATATTCTTGCTTGTTCCTTGTGCTGGTTGCTGCTTTTCCACAGCTATTGCGGCTGCTTGTTTCACTAATAAATGCCATGCGGTTCGTCAGTCACCCATGAAGTCTACCTTTACATCGTTCTTCTATCCTACATAGTATATTTCGGCGCCAACACGCCACAAAGCCGGTCCAGACCAAGTCGATTCAGACGCTCTAGCACTCTTTCCAATGCAATCAGCGCTTTTTCTGCGCCAAAACGAGGCACTTTATAAGTCACATCAAACGTATATATGACCTTCCCTCGTCGTCCTCTTCCTGCTCTTTGCTCCCCAAGTACCGAATACAGAAATGGACCGGGGATTCGACGCGTGCATGTGAGAGCCACTGTGTAGAAGACTAGCTGGCCTGTATGCAGGACCAAAACACGGTACTGCGTCGAAGTTACGGGTACTTGTGGGCTGGCTCATCCGTCCAACGCCTTGGCATCCATAAGCACTACAACGCTATGCGAGCCTCTGAGAGATTGGTCTCAAATCTACTAGTTACTTGTCACTTGCGTCACCGAAACCTATCCCCCCAAAGAAACCTCTGTATTAGCTAGCTCTGGGTCAGGTAAACTGGCCTACTGTTGGAGGAGGGAGGGGCTACTTCTGCTGATCATCGCGGACACATAAAGCAGCCGCCATGAGGCCCTTCGTGTGTACTTTAGTTTGTTTTAAGTTTTGATATCAACATATATATTTGCTTCCAGTCTTTTGACAGCAGTCAGGAAAATGCACAGTTAGAATGGCTGACTCAACGTCAAAAGAAATTGCACGACCTGACATGTCAACGAACCAATACAAACCAAGTTGTCTCCTCTGGCGATACTTGGTACCTATCTATCTAGCCAGGAGTATCATGCTAAACTACCAAGGAAGTCGGAGTCTTTGATTGAAACTCCATCGCCCGTTCGTGCTAGATATTGGCTCCCCATTCCCCATGGCATCAACCAAATAGTGACAGATGCACTAAAGCAAGTGTCAGGCCACCGTCTCCCTGTCTTCTCATCCTTACAGCAAAGTAGAAGTAACAAGATGTATGTATGTACAACTAGAGTACATATTAGAACAGCTAAACTATACAGCAGACAAGTACTACACACAACGCAACTGAGATTTACAAGTAGAGTCTGGTCGAGTTGATGAGAGATGCACACAATCAAGACTTTAATGTCCATTTGCGACAACAAATGCACTCGTATCTCTTTTTTGCAAATGACCTTGTTGCGTTTTTGCCACTAGACTTGCTTTGCCGCTGGGTACATGTGGTCGATTCAAAGGAAAACAAGGATAGGCAAGTTTGCAGGGTTTATGTTTAGTAACCCTTAGAATGTAATAGCATTCCAGCATACGTATCGATGATCGCAACCATTTTTTGGACAACCTTTGTTCCTTTCACGCCAGATTATATACTGCAATCGCTTATTTGGCTGATGTTTGAGGCCCCGTAGTAATACGAGGACTTGAAAAAAGGAAACAAAAAAGAACAGGACGAGGCCCATCTTTGGGCCACTTGTTTAGCTTCATCTGATGCTACTATTAGTCTAGACACAAGATAAACATGATATAATTGTATGCACTTATCTCTCGAGTATTACCGCTATAATATTACTGAATACTACAATGTATATTACTGGGTAAAAAGGAAAAGCCTGCATCAGCCTGGTGCCAGCACATCATGCTTGAAACTCAATCAAGCAATGTCGTCTTGTCACTCTCCAGCCCCTCGACTTTTCATTAACCAAGAGGAAATGAAAAAAGAAGACTGCACGCAGATGTACATATGTATACATGTATATGCAGGCAATGATTGCTTTTTCCCATGGTTTTATTTTTAGGTATCAATATTGGAGCCCAGCTCCAAGATATTGAGACCAGATATGATGGAGGCATATCTAATTCTTTAGTCTACACGAACAGATGCACTCTGTGTTTGATACATTTGTAGGCATGTATCGATGTTTTCTTTGATGTGAACTGAACCTTGTTTCTTGTTACATAGTTCTCGATCTGGTCTGATCTTCCCGTCCTCCACACAACCATCAACTCAGTTCGAGAAACTGTTCGTTTCATGCGTTAAACCGACCACAAGAGCAGACTAGATATCTGTTTGATGTCTGTATAGATACAGACAAAGTGGTGCGAACAAGAAAGACCGGAACATAACTACAACTGATAATTCCGGCATTAAAATTATCCTCAGCAAATTGCAAGCGTCAGCAGCCGCCTTGTGGCTGCTTTTCTTACAGGTTCAATATGCACAGCCCGTATAATTGCAGATAATATGCAAACAAGCTATATGTGGCATGATGTACAGCTTCTTGTAGTGGTGGCAAAACCGTTGATCTTTTGGGGATCCCATCTTCTGTCTTTTCTTTTCCCTCGTTATGTCCGGCTCGACATGTATTCAAATACTGGATATATCTGCAGTGCCAGGTTTTATGTGATTGCAGCTATAGTGGCCGGTTGATATGCGGAGCTAAAAGTTGACTGTTTGATGTTTTATGTTCCATGTCATATTTTAGAGAAAATTCCCAGACTTTTCTTCGTCTTGCTTAATGCTTTACATTCAGCTTCATCGAGCTGATTGGCCATGAGGACATGATACTCAGATTTCAGTAGCGCCCGGAATGCACCAATGTATCACTGGATATGCAACGTCTTTGGGAATACATGTAATCCTCCTTATCTTTGTGCACCTCTCTCTGCTTTTGTTCGGCCCACTAGAGGTCTGACTAGACGTTTGGGCCGTCTATTCTTCGATTGACATCTTCACATAGCTGCACAAGACCAATTCATTGAAAAATCCTCCCATCAAGTGCCGATTGAGCGAAGTAAACATCCATTTGTTGTCTGTAGTTGAGCCGTTTTGATAACATGTTTTTCCTATTGCGTAGTTTAAGAAGGGGACTAACATAAAGAGCGCTAACGATGTATATCAGCTGTTGGCCATGCCTCTGTGGTCCAATTCAAGCTAGTGTACAGTTAGTTCAACTGAGGCTACGTGCAAGCGTGGACAAAACGAAGTATCTTGTACAATTTTAGCTTCTTTCAAAACCAAGTCAATAGTCTCAGTCACATCCCCCCATCAAGGCAGAGCCAACCAACCGAATAAAAATCCAACGCAGTATGTGTGTCTTGGAATGGGACGACCCCTCCCTTCTCGGTAAGCGAGACCATTACTCTCAGACCGTGCATATTTATACACATGCGCTTATTCCTTTTAGCTTTCCGGCCAACACATGCAAAAAAAAATGAAATAAGAAAGACTTATCTCGAGCTAACTGTTATGGAGGGATGACGAGAAAGAGGCATATCTTGGTTCCGGGAATCTACAAGGGACTATAATTGTCTCAAAGTAACTGTAGAATAAGAAGGCCGTCAAGTCTCACATCGTCTTACTCACGGGAACCTTGAGATCTAGGAGATTATATCTGTAGATTTTGAATCAAGTTTGAATGAGCTCATAAAATCGGAAGACAATATGTAAGAATGGGCGACAAAATTTCACGCAAGGCCGATCTTGATAGCCGCCAAGATTCCGAGCTTAGTACGCTATGTTAGCTGTATAAGTGACAGGACAAATTCGTAGGTCCCTTTGTAGTACAAATAGAGCAAACCCTTAGTACACCTGATCTCTGTATAAACCCTCGAAAATAGGCTATGACGTTTAGGCCCACGAAAATAGATTCAAAAATTCATAGCGCACTTCTGCCCCTGTGCAATAGCGCCGTTCTCTGTTGATCTTCTATCTTATACCGCATTCCAAGCACTAGATTAAATCTGCTAGGCGGCCCCAGCCCTGGCATCAATTAAGGACCCTTCGCATCGCACTATAACTTTGCTCGCTACGCCTTGCTTTCATGTAGGCTGACCAAGTTGGCCCGATATTTTTCCGTTTCTAGGATATCCCTAGGTCAATACATATGTATGTAAGTAGTCTTGAAAGAACAAAGATAACGCTTATTGAAACAGGAAGAAGAGTATGAAAACGTATCCCCGTGCTGTCCATACGATATGCTTTGTAGAAGCATGGCCAAGAAAGACAAACCTTAATGCAGTTCTATATCTGTATTATTATATGCAACTTACAATGACCAACGCACGATGAGATCACGATTCGGTACGCGGTCCTGCTCCTTCTGCACGTCGATGTTTTAGGGAAGAGATGGATCTTCGTGTAATTGTATACTCCATAGTGAAGACGAAATACATACATGTACACATGTAGACAGAAATGAGACTGAGCCTAGAAGATAGCATCCTCAAAGCTAGCATGGGCTAGCCCAAGGACAATGTCACATGGCCTAGAATTCATAGCTTGGACCGGCTCGAGCTAGGCTCAAATTCCCTGTCGATTTATCCTCATCTCCTCTCTTCACATTAGGTATCCTGATCCAATATCGTGGCCTCCTCTGTAGCATTTGTCTGGGCTGGTGCTGCGCTGTGACCCGTCGTTCTGTTAGCGACGAACTGTAATAAGACATGATAGTATAGTTATTATACATAGTAACAACCGGGAAATATAAATTCTACAGTCGATTCTCGGAGACAATGTATGCAGATTGCAGATTATCAAGAATCTATGATCGACGGCTCTTAAGTCTGCCCCTCCGGCCGTCTTCTCTGTTACTTCTTGCTCTCTTTGCCATGTTACATCGTCACATGAGTAGGAGATATAGAAGAAGGATGCACATATAGTAGTATGGCAGGAATGCGGCCATAGAAGAATAACAACAGTTCAGACTAGAAGACGAAAAAGAAGAATGAAAAAAGGGTCAAGGCTGCTAGTAGCCCAACTAAGAGCCATCACTTCAAGGACAATCAGGCGGTCATAAGAAGCAGAGGTATTCTGGGTCTGTGTTTCCTGTCGATACTGCCTACTCACGAAACGACTGGAGCATCGTGTCCGAGTCCTACTAGCTGTTTTCTTGCTGCAAGCAGCCTGTCTAAGACGAATATGCCGTTTGTTGATTGTATTTCTGCTACCTGGTTAAGATCTAGCGAAGCTTTGTCGTCGTTGTTCATGCAGTTAAAACGCACACGCATACGCATATGCACATACATATATCAAAGAAGCATACTATTACTACTACTAACACATATAGACACTACAGACACTATAGAGTACATGTATATGACATGTCCAAATCTTACTTGGAAAAGGAATGGCTCGCTAAACAAGTAGCCGACCGACCGACTCACCCGCAACTTTCTTACTGCAATGTAATGTGATGCAATGCCGAATCTGTTGGAGATCCTTGGTCTGTTCATACGTCTTTTTCTTCTTTCTTTGAAGTAGCAATGTGATAGCAAAAAGCCGTGTATATTGGCTCTAATTTTTGCTGCCCATCCTGTATCTCAGTGGCCTGTCACTGTTGAGAAGTAGGCTGTCATTCACCTTACATTGTATACTAGTATTAGTTCAGGGCTGTGTATCTTAGGATACCGAGGTGCTACATAGCTATCAAGAGCTCCATTTCCACCTTAATAAAAATGAATCAAAAAAAAAAACTAGCCCGGATAAGAACTGATATTAACAAAGTCCGTGATCTACGAAAGATAGGAAGAAAAAGATGCCATGTTGGAGAGCGAGATTTGGTGTGAAGTTCTGTGTCCCTTCACTCCTCTTCATCCCTCCATCTTCCTCTTTAGCATTCTTGTCTGTCTTTCCCGGCTTCAAAGGGCCTCTTCACTCTGAAGCGAAGCAAGACTTTTCGAAGATCCAGGGAACACCCCGGAGATATAGCTGACCAGGAGTCTGAATCGGATAGAAGCCTCTTAGCCCATAACGTAGTCAATAGAGAGATGTAGATGATGCGCGGACGGGGCCTGGAGAATGTAAGTCTCAGCTGATGGGACATATTAGAAAATCAAGCCGAGCTTGGAAACCAAAAAGTAGCACCATCGCTAATGTAGCAAGAGCAACTACACTTTTATGCCTCTTCTCCCCCTCAATAATAAGACCTCATGCAGCTACAAGAACACGCTGATTCTCTCTCTTGCTCTCTCTTATCCCTCTAAGGCCCTTTTTTGGTACCACCAACTGTACTTTACGCCTTACATGCCCCCGTCCCCCCAGAGGGTTACCTTCTCAACATCCCTGGCCTGTAACCATGTCTTCTTCTTCTCTTGAGCCTGCTCACTTAGAGCTGTGCCGTTTAGCCCTTGATTTCACTAGATCGCTGCCCTTTTAATCCCTTTGCACACTCAAGGGAGATGGACGGAATAGGCAGCATTGCTAGTACATATACATATTGTATTAGTTACTGACCTGTGGGATAAAGGACTAGAAGAACACGAGATGTTTCTGACTCATTTATGTCGTGGTTATGCGTGCTCCCTCACTTGCTTTGCTTGAGCCCAAGTCCTAGATCTGCCTGCATCTGTGTCTGCGATTTCGACTTTGAGAGCAGAGCTGAAGACAGTCTAAGAACTAATATGAAGTTTTTTAACATGGTAACTGGGGGAAGACCGGATATCATTCAAGTTGTTGGAACAAGAGTACTCGGTTCTCTGGCAGACTGAGCGTTATTTGTATCTGTATCTTGCAAAGACACTTGATTTCTCTCTGTAGACCCCTCTATTGCCCATCGAGTTCCTGCCAGCACATCGACGGGCTTCGTCTCCTTCCTTAGCCCTTGACAACATAACGAACAAGAAACACCAGGATTTCATCCCCGTACCGCTCTAGATTCTGATACCAAGGTTGAAGGAACTCGTTCTATATGTACGAGGGGTTCTTCAACGGGGTTTTCCTTTCTAGCAAAGCGAACAGATACAATTGTATGTAGCGTCTCTTAGAGATCATGCTCGATGTCTGTTTGCCATGTTGCTTTATGGTTCACAGGCAAACCGGCTGCAGCCGCAGCCATGCTATAGAGGCTGATATAGACCCCGTTTAGTGTGTGCTTTGGTCGGCCTTTTACCAGTATCAGTAGTATTGGTTGTGGCTTTGTGCATACACAGTACGTGCTAAGAGACGGGCTGTATAAGAAGATGAAGAGTTTGGTTTCGACTTTTTGTTCTTCTCACACTAAACCATTCTAGTCTTGTTCCGTTCCCTGAACGAAAAAAAAATACTACTAGTGCCTCAAAATTTACGATTCTCCCCATCATTTTTCCTCTTCTTATGGATCTAAGCTTACCAAGTCCTTGATACGGAGGCACTGTGAAGTAATTTGTAATTTGGAGGATGTTTATGCAAGGCACCCGTAAGCTCGGTTTTGTGCGATGAAAAGATTGAAAAGTATCGAATTGTCATATTCAACTTTTATTCGTGCATTAAACTTCCAGACCAGGTTCTCCTGACCATCGAAGACCCAGAAAAGAACCAGGAATGCACCATTAACTAGAATATGAAGTACTAGGGAAGATAAAGAGAGAAAGAAAAGGGCATTTCCGGACTTTGCTTGTGTAATGGAAGCTGAAAAGAAGAAAAAAAAAACATAGCCGGTCATTATATGACAAAGAAAAGAGAAGAAAAAAAGAGAAGCCATTAATGTGACATCCTGGACCTTCAACCCAAATCTTCGTTCTAGAAGGAAGAAAAAGACTAACAATGGTTTTTTCTTTGCTTATATTACGCTTCGTTTCAAAAGCTCCGTTCGCCTCAACATTGAATATAGGAGAAGAAAAATTATCTTACTGTATAATACAGTCTTCATGTCTTGAGTCTGAAAACGCCCATTCAAGCCGTGGCGGTGTTCACTAAACACGATATTCTATCATATCGTTCTCATCTTCCTCGGGTTGATCTCTTGCTATGATTAAAGGCCCGAAGAACGATTTGGTCACCGTCACAGCCAACACAAAAAGCAGTCTTATCTGACAGAAATAACAGGCAGTCCGTGAACGAAAAGGCAAAAGAGAGGGCCAAAGTAACATCCATCCCACCAAGATATATATCACCATTCCCAGCCTATATCGAGTGTTTCGTGTTTCTTAATATTGCTGCTGGCCTACTCTGTTCGTGATCTCGGGCTAATGATGCTGGCTGGTCTGCTTCTTGTATTGTGTTTCCATCATATCACAGACACGCTATAACGAAAATCTAGCGTCGTACTGAATCAGCCTTTTTCTTTTTTTCCATGTGATGGCCTAAGCACAACGTTCTCTTGACTGATTCCTGCCCCTCCTTCTTTTTTAAAATTCTTCTTCTAGTGTACGTTTGCTACTTCATCTCGTCATGATACAAAGCGGCCCGAGCCCTTTTTTCCCTTTTTTTTCTTTCCTTTTCCTTCTATCGACTTGGACCCTTGTTTTCCAAGAAGAAGAACGAGGATCATTCTAGTCTGTGGATGAAGAAAGTTGAGTAAAGGACAACTGCCAGCCTGTCAAAAACGATCGTGACTTTTCTCAGCCATGTTTGCTTGTCTTTCTATTGCATTCCGGGTGCCTTCTATTTTGTTTCTCACTTGGTGTTCTTTCCCTTTTCTCCGTCTTGTATTATTCATGCGTATGTTATATTTAACCACCCACACAACATGTCAGCTTGACTCGCCGAGTCCGTCAGTGTAGAATAAAAAAGAAGAAAGCTTCAGCCATACATATTCATGCAAAAGCCACGGTGTAAATGAGAGACCAGGGGAGTATTAAGGAGACCGACTAACTGGATTGCAAACCCTCTGACAGCATATATACGTATATAGTAAAGAAGAAGGGAGAAAAACGCCCTGGTAAAAAATGACTATCAATCGTACTTGGCTGCTCGAATCGGCCAGTAATTGCTCCAAGCGTTTGGCTTTCCTTGCGACTCGGGACGAAATCTAATCTCTCTCTTTCTCTTTCTCTTTTTATCCCTCTGGAGGTTGTTTGATATTCAACGGGATTCGTCCGGTTCTATAGACCGCTTTCATGCTCGTTTTTGCTTCCATATTCGGGCGCAGTTTGGGCTGTGTTTTCAAATATGCAGGTGTCCTTGATTATATGTTATGTATGCACACTTTGTATCACAATATGCAGAACAAACGAAATCGTCTGTAAGGACTTTTGTCCTCTTTATTCGGATCAAGGTCATTGCATCCTCGCTTAGGGTTACTCACTGTCACAACAACCCTAACCCAACAAGGGTTTGTATAGGATCTAGACAAGATGTGGTCGACGACATGTCACTCATTGATAAGTAGTGTCTGTGAGTATATTAACGATTGATTGGCTCTATGACCTGTCTCACTCAAAGACGTCCATACGGCATATAGTTTGGTACGGCTAACCATTGTCCCTCAAGGTAGCTTGGCGCCTAGGTTCACATGAATAGCCTTGGTGTGGCTATAGGCGTCAAGGCCGGCTTCACCTAGTTCACGACCAATACCGCTCTGCTTCACACCGCCAAACGGCACACGATAATCGGCATCCTGCGACGAGTTGATCCACACCATACCAGCCTCGATAGCGGCTGCCACACGGTGAGCCTTGGCGACATCCTGTGTGAAAACAGCGGCACCGAGACCATACACCGAGTCGTTCGCCATATGCAGCGCCTCTTCCTCTGTCTCAAAGGTGACAAAGGCGACAACAGGGCCAAATATCTCCTCCTGAAAGATGGTCATGTTCTGTGTCACGTCGCGGAAGATGGTCGGCTCGATATAGTACCCCTTGCCAGCAATCTTGGCCGACTTGCCGCCGCTGACTAGCTTTGCGCCTTCGGCTTTGCCGCATTCGATGTTTTTGAGGATGCTATCGTATTGCATTTTATTGACTTGCGGGCCTTGGAACGTCGTAGCTGTCCACTGATTGCCAATGACGCTGATGGTTTTGGTGCGAGCCACATAAGCCTCGATGAAGCTATCGGCAATATCCTTGTGGATGAGAATGCGCGACGTAGCTGTACAGATCTGGCCCATATTGCTAAAGATTCCCACGTGCGCCCATTTGATGGTTTCGAGGATATCGGCGTCGGGAAACACAATAAGCGGTGACTTACCGCCAGTTTCCAGCGTCACGTTTTTGAGAGTCTGCGCCGCCTGCATCATGATATGGCGGCCAGTCTGCGTCGATCCTGTGAATGCTACTTTGTCGACCAGCGGGTGGCTGACTAACGCACTGCCGGCTTCACGCCCAATACCGTTGATGATGTTGACCACGCCTGGAGGGAAACCGGCTTCCTTGATCAGTCGCGCTAATATGAGGGCGCTTAGGGGCGTCTGCTCGGCTACCTTGAGGACGACTGTGTTGCCGCAGACGAGTGCCGGACACAGCTTCCAGGCTGCCATGGCTAGTGGAAAGTTCCATGGGATGATCTGGCCAACTACACCGACAGGCTGGCGTAGCGTGTAGGCAAGCTTGAGACCATGTGTGGGGATCGTCAGGCCGTGAATCTTGTCGGCCCAGCCGGCGTAATAGCGGAAGGTGGATGCGATCTCAGGTAGTTCATGGCCTAGGGCCATGGAATAAGGCTTACCTACAGAAAAGTTGAGGAACAGTCAGTGGTCTATATTCGTGGCGGGTATGGAGACAAAAGAAGAGAAGCCCTTACCGGAATCCCAAGCCTCAGCGGTGGCCAGAATTTCGCGGTTCTCATCAATGAGCTCAGATAGCTTAAACAGAAGGCGACCACGCTCTGAGCCGGAAATTGTCTTCCAAGGCCCGGACTTGAAGGCAGCTGAAGCAGCCTTGACGGCGGTATCGACATCGGCCTCAGTGGCAGAATAGACGTCGACAATAACCTCTTCAGTGCTAGAGCCAAACGGGTCAGTTACGATATCGACAGTAGCATTGTGATAAAAGGCAGATGGAACTTACGCTGGATCGATCGAGGGAAAGGTCTGGCTAGTTGACGACCGGACAAAGTTGCCGTTGATAAAGAGACCAACGGGCTGCTCATACTCGACACCATTAGGAGCTTTGAGAGAGACACTTGGAGCCTCTAGTGAGGCGGAAGCCTTGGTGGCCTTGGATGAAATGATGGGAGTAGTAACGGCTGGCATTGTGAGATGAGGCATATGATGAGACAGTGGGTGAACGAGAGGGTGTAGAATAAAGAGTAGGCCGGCTCATGGACTGCGAGACATTCCACGTTTTATATCTTACACTCTACATATCTAAGTAGACATATCGGTGTGCCGAATTTACGTATACAGTGTCAGCCATTGCGGCATTTAGACCCCTCTACTAGACTGAGAATACAATCTAGACCACGGACGTAGCAAACCAATATGCTGAATAATGACTGAGAACTAAACCAAGACAGCAGGTTGACAGCTCGGCAAGTATCTGTATAGCCAATGGCGCATCAGAAACAGATACAAAGCCAGGTCTGGAGCGATAGATGACGCCAGCTGATCACCGTGGTATAAAAAACGCGGAGTGTTCTGACTCGTGCTTTGTTATCCAGAACAGGCAGTCAATCAGAAAGCACCTGCAACGTCTGTGATCCATGAACATGTCCACCCGTGAGTTTAATCCATTCCTGGCTATTTCCCTCCTCCTTTTATCCATTCAGTGTGACCTCAGATGCTCGGAGTTGTCCCCCAATACCTTATAAAGCACCATGTCTAAGAGCGTTTTTGTGTTTATGGCGTTACAACCAACCTGCAGGAAGTATATCAGATTTCATTAAACCCCGAAATGTGAGTGGAAATACCCGCTTATCTTGGCACGGGGAGTCCTTTTTCGTATCTTTCTTTTATTTCCACCAGATGCAAACTCATGTTATTTGTAAGCGAATTGGAGACCACTGGCTAGTATTGGAGCATAATTCCCCGTGAACTGAAGATTAGAGACTAAAGACAAAAGGCTAAGGGGACGTTTGTTTTTTAACTATCCATGATGTCAAGTTTCAAAAATAGTTGTGCCATAGCGTGCCATTGGATGCCGTTCCGGTTTCCCATTTGTAAGATATTGGAGCAATAGGTAACGTACCGACTATCCAGGAGGACGAGAAAGCATGTTGCTCGTGGGGTTAAAGCAACATGTATTCTCTGTGGTTACAGCAGGCCAGAAGATACTCAGATAGTTTCCCTTTTTTAATACCCCCCCACGCGAATTGCACCAATTTGAACTAAGCTAGCCTTTCGACAAGTCACATTTATGTATATTGCAATTTGGAGGGTTTGTACTCAACTCTCAGCCTGGGTTCTGGCAGCTTTGGACATCTCGAGCCCTTTAGATTTTATGTTTGGCTAAACTGACTACGCTGCTCCGATCTCTCCTTGCGTGCCTTCTCCTGCTCTACTCCTCTAGCATGAACAAACTCCGCCACGAAATCTGCCGTGTCCGTTTTCAATGCTTGGAAGCCACTAACAACACCCTCCCGATCTCCCACCGTCGACTCCTGACTCATCTTGAACTTGCCCTCGAACCGCTCGATCTTGATCTCCAGACCCACAATGCTCCTCATCAGTAGGTCCGTGTACTTGGCTGGCGCATCCTCCGTTTTCCACGAGACCGGGCGGTCATCCCCCGGTCCCGTGTAGCCCATGATACTGCGCTCACAGTGTTCCGAGAGCAGATGTAGGTGGTTCTGTAAGAAAGCCCGCGTCTCGGCAGCGTCGGCGGCTGGTGAGGTAGAGCCGGCGTAGTAGGCCCGCAGACGGCCGTAGATCTGCACGGCGGCATAGTTCCACGTCGGCACAACTTTGCCGGTAGCCGGCTTGGTCTCCGTGTAGAACTTGGGAGTCACATAGTGGTGCGGCGTCGTGAAGATGATGCAGACCTCCGTGTCTAAGATGTCCTTGGATGGGCCCGTCGATGAGGAGGCTGTAGATGATGCCAGTGACTCGGCGACGGCCTTCCACTGCGGGTTGGCGCGCGCAATGTGGCCCTGTAGCACGCCGAGGTCGTCTGGATTGGTGGGGTCCGTCTTGAGAATCCACGGGATGTGACTGACCTGGATCGTGGCGTGGTTGGACGAGGCAATGGCCGTCGTCAATTGGCCTAGCGGGAAATCGCGGACGAGCTTTTGAAGTACGGGAAGCCGCTTTTCAAAATGATCGGCCCGGAGTTGCATCTTGTCTCTTGTTCGTTAATTGGATATTGAGTAGGTGAATGGTCTTGAGGTTGGGTTTGATAAATGTATCAGACTGAATTTCTATAGACAAGACTGAAGGTGAAGATGGCAACTATCTATCTAACTTATATCAACTAAGACACATCGACAAGCTACCACAACTCCGGCTCTCGCTTCCCGCGCCCTTCACGTGATTTGGATCGTTTGTCTTAGCAAGTGCTCTCTCTCTCCATTAATGGTCATGTAATTACAATACAAATAGATCGAAACAAACATTTTGCCGGTTTCCGGTTATTATACAAAATGTATGTTATAGGGTGTAGGAGCCAACTACGACCAATCATGGCTCGCATATTTCAACTTGATCGCTTAAGCTTTGATCCACTTAGCACCGGCTCAGTCTGACTTGGCAATTTATATGTATCACGGCATTGAGTTCTTGTACGGTACAGTTTAGGGGATAATGCAGATATGTTGATATTCAAATGATTCAATGCATGTAGAGAAGGAAAGAAGAGAGCAAAAACCACAACTTTCTCACCTAATCGTCTCAGATAATAAAATCTCCATCTCATAGCAACCCTAACCCAGCCCACAATTTATTACCACCCCAATTTAAATCACACGTCCAGCCTTGGCTGTGCTAGTATCCTTAGTCTGAGTCTTCTTGAGTGCTTTACCCATTTGGATTTCGCCCAGTAAGGCCATCGGTCTTGGAGCGGCACCACCTGCAGATGGTGCCGGTGGAGGAGCTCCAGCACCGGGAGGAGGAGGAGGGGGGGGAGGAGGAGCACCACCAGCAGGGGCCGGTGGAGGCGGTGGGGGTGGAGCGGCAGGCGCACCGGCAGGCATTGGAGGTGGCGGAGGGGGAGGGGGAGGAGGGGGTGCACCACCCTCTGGAGCAGCTGGAGTTTCAAAAGCGGGAGCTTCAGGAGCAGGAGCTCCGAATGCAGGAGCTTCAGTAGGAGGAGTAGATACAGAAGGTACCGGTGGAGGGAAGGGCGACGCTGCGGGAGGCGGCGCAGTGCTAGAAGCAGCCGGACCGGGAGAGGCAGGCTTGTCGTCAAGAGCGGACATCGGCCGGGGAGGCGCCATGGTGCTGAACAGCAGTGATGCCAGCTGTGCGGCACTGTTACCGCCTGGACGGCCATCATCAGAGTCATCATCCGAGTTGTCCTCATTGCCCGAGCCCCAATCGTCGTCGGAGTCATCATCACGCTTGCGCGAGATCGACAGAGTAGGGACCGCAGGTGCCTGGGGAACTGCCAGAGCTGGCGTAGAGGAGACAGGAGGAGGGCGGAAGAAAGGGTTGGTCGAGGCATCAGAGGCCACAGCCGGGGCGGCAGGTGCAGGAGTAGCAGATGCCGAAGGGGCCGGCGAAGACGAAGACTGTGACATCATGCGATAGAAGGGGTTCTTGCTCTCTGTGGCCGCCTCAGCAGCAACAGGGGCAGCAGCAGGAGCCGGAGGTGCCGGAGGAGGCGAAGCCGCAGCGGGGACAGGAGGAGCAGCGGGCGGTGTTGGAGGGGCAGCAGGAGCAGAGTCGAAGGCACGACTAGCATTGGCAAAAGAAGAGCTTTGAGCATCGATCTGCTCCGGCTCGTCATCATCTGACGAGCTGCTATCATCGTCCATGGCAGCTAGTTGGCGCTGAAGCTCTTCCTCGCGCTGCCGGACAGCCTCGATCTCGGCCCGACGAGCAGCAGCCTTGGCGTCACGTTCCTTAGACTCGGCAGCAGCGGCCTTCTTCTTCTTCTTTTCTTCTTCCTTGCGTAGCTTATTCTGGCGGACCTGCTCTTCCAGAGCCTTTAAGCGAGCTGCGGCGGCCTCATGCTCTACGTCAAAGTCATCGGCGGTAGTAGATGTGGCTACGGGCGTAGGTTCAGGCTTAGCAACAGGAGGCTTACGGGCTGCCGGCGGCGGAGGTGCCTTCTTGGCCTCATGCTTCGGCCCTTCGCTTTGTGCTGGTGCCGGAACACCCTGTTCTTCCGCGATTCTAGCCTGGCGCTCTGCTTCTCGGCGAGAATCCTCTTCCTCGGCTTGGCGAAGTTTAGCATCGCGTTCGTTGCGTTCGCGCTCCATTCTTTGAGCCGCTGTTTCGCCGGGCTTAGTAGGCGCCTTGATGCCCAGGGCAGCCAGACGCTCAGCCATACGCTGCTCAGCCTGCTGCTTGATGAAAGCAGCGCGCTCTTCGGGGGTCTTGTAGGCCGAGTACGAGCCGCCAGCGCTAGGCGCAGGAGACGTCGAAGATGCCGGGGGTGCGGGACTAGCCAGGCGCGGGGCCGGTGAGTCGGTGCGGAGAGGGGAATCGGTGCGAAGGTTGCGCTTCTCTTGAGCTCTAAGGCGAATTGCCCGACTGTCGCGCTGTAGATCAAAGATGAAGTCACGGATCTCATCCTCAACACCCAAAGCATCTTCCCAACGGCGACGCTCGTGCTCTGAGGAAGAATCCTTCATCTCGCCCTTCAGGTTATCCTCAATGCCACGCGAGAACTCACGAACACTGTCCTCAACATCTTGCACCATACGCTCATTGTTCTCCTTTTCGTAGCGGATTTTCATGCTCTCCTCCTCCAGTCTCTTGGGAGCATCCATATCTTCAGATGCACCCTCGACCTTACGGCCAGTAAGGGCAGCAGTACGCTGTTGCATCATAGCCTTGGCACGAGCCTTGAGGCGGTCAGACTCAGTTACAGCACCACCAGGGCCAGTTCCAATGATACTCGAGGCGCTTCCAGGATGCTTCTTGGAGTCACGAAGGCGGAATAGCTCGAGGCGAGCCTCAGAGATCTCCTTCTCGGTACGACGTACACTAGAGGCAAGCTCTGGGATCTTGTCAGTGAGAGCTTGGAGCTGGCGCTTGAGGGAGCGTCTTTCGGCATCTGAATCGCCGGCGGAGAGAGAGACATTGGGATGGTTATCAATTTCCTCTTGGGTACGGCGGATACGGCGATACAGCTCTTCGGCTTCACGGCGATCACGGCGATCAAGGATGTCGTCTTCTTCGTTGTTCTTCTCGTCCTTGAAATCCATGGCGTCAAGAAGAACTTGCTTTTCACGGACCCTCTTGCGTAGCTGGTCTAGGGTCAAGTCCTCGTCATTATTAGACGCTAACTCAGGCTGAGGTGAGCGGTTGTTTGCCTTGCGACGGGCGCTAGACCGATAGCCAACGTCATCATCGTTGTTTTTAAAGACGGTAGCATCCTTACGGCTGTTTCCAGCACCAGCACCAGAATTTCCCTTGAAAGAGTGATTCTTGGCATAGCTGACGCCCGTCTTCTGAGGCAGAAGAGCTGCGCCAGAGTTCTTCCGAAACTCAGATTCCTGGTGCAACATATTCTTCATAGCACCAATGGAGCTCGTCAGGTTACGGGCCGAAGGGGGAACCAGCTCTGGGGGCAGAGTAGCAGGCACAGCATAACCATTGAGTTTACGGTAGATCAAGTGCATAGCAATGGCAAATTCGTCCATATCGAGGCGGCCCTTGTTTCCGCTATCGGCAAGAGTCCAAATGCGCTCGAGATCAGGCTTATCAAGACCACTCTGCTCAAAGATCTCACGGGCTTGGCTACCACCAATGAAGCCCTTATTCAGGCCATCCCATGTGCGGAATAGCTGATCGTAGCGAACCTTTTCATCCTTGGTGATAGCCCAAGGAATCACAGCGTTGCCCTGTAGGCCAGCAGTTGTAAAAACTCCACCAGCACGATCAGACTGGGGCATCATACGAGCTGCTAGAGCATCAATGTTAGGAAGACCGGTAGCGGGTGTGTTAACTAAACCCCATTGACCAGGACGGCCAGTCGGCTGGGCATTCAGAGGCGCAGCCATGTTTGGAGAAAGACTGGAGCCAAAACCCGTGGGCATAGGAGGCATAGGAGGTCGCGGGCCATTGTAGCCTCCGGGCTGAAGATTGTTGAAGCCAGTTGCTTGAGGTTGGAATCCAGTAGGTTGAGGCTGAAATCCGGTGGGTTGGGGTTGGAATCCGGTGGGTTGGGGCTGGAATCCGGTTGGCTGAGATTGCTGAATCTGTGGGATCTGCTGCGTACCGGGGAAGCCGGTCATTTGTGCTTGCAGAATCTGTGAGTTCGAAACCTGGGGCTGAGGCTGCTGGGCCGGCGGAGTCTGTGTGTTCGAAAATGGAGTAGCACGGCCAGATGCGGATGCCTGCTCCGCAGTGCTAAAGTTGATGATGTCTACCATACTTGATACCTCATTCTTAATAATATCAGGAAGTACGTTTGGTAAAACCTTGCCAGTCAACTTCAAGTTACACAAGTACATTGCCAAGGCAAACTCAGGGAAATGTAGCTGGCCGGAACGAGTGGTATCGGCTAGAGTCCTGTTTGTGGATGTTAGTCGGAATGTCTTTTTCATTGTGATTCTCGGTATGATATGTTGCTAACGACTTACCAGACTTGAGAGAGCGAATCACCATCCAGACGCGAACGCATGAGTAGATCACGGGCCTGCTCGCCTGACATTGTGCTGTTTCCATCGCCAACAGACTTGCTGAACAGAGTCTCGAAGCGCGTCTGGTCATTAGCAGTGATGAACGACAGACGAATATTGGGAATAGTGTTGGTTTTCGTAGGCAACGCGGGCTGAGGTTTAGAGGTCTGGAAAGAAGCAGCCATCTGGGCAAAGCCAGTAGCTTGCGGTTTCTGGGCCGGCGCAGGCGGGGGCGCAATCAGAGACGGGGTCGACGATGCCTGAGGTGGTGTTACAGAGGGGAAACCGGTAGCCTGGGGCAGCTGGATCTGCGGCGTTGGCATCTGGAACTGTGCCTGTTGTTGCGAGGGTTGCTGCTGGAATTGATGATGAAATTGCGATGGCATGGCCGGCATAGGCGGCTGGAACTGTTGCTGCTGCTGCTGCGGCTGGAAGCCAGTAGGCTGCGGTTGGAAGCCGGTGGGCTGGGGCTGGAAGCCTGTTGGTTGCGGCTGGAATCCCGTTGGCTGCGGTTGAAAACCGGTTGGCTGGCTCAACATAGACGACGGTTGTTGCTGGTTGGCCATGGGAAAGCCGGTGTATTGCTGCTGCTGCGGTTGTTGCTGGCCAAAGCCAGTGGGCTGAGGGGCGAACGGCTGCGGTTGTTGTTGTTGTTGTTGTTGTTGTTGTTGTTGCTGCTGGCCAAAGGCAGAGCCATACTGAGGTTGCTGTTGGCCATAGGCATTGTTGTTGGAATACATGGCGATGGATGGACAGGTATTAGACGTTGATATATGATATGGTAAAGGTTGTCACTCGTCTCCTCACGCGACAGACAGCGAGGCAGAAGTCAAGCGGGAACGAGATCCTCGATCAAGTCGAAGCGTCGAGCTAATGATATTTGAGAACGGAGGAGTTTCGTCCAATTCCCGCAAGTACTTGTCGACGGAAAGGTCGATAGACTTTTTTACGTTTTCGTCGATAGATAGGCAATGGAATGGAAGAAGGGAAAAAAGGGAAGCCAACAATCGAAAGGGGCTAACGAATGCGACGAACTCTGGGATAGCACAGCTAGCAAGCAGAGCGTGGTTTATTTTAGTGGAATTTTAGCGGAAGCTTCTCGCAAAGATCCCCAGTATTTCGACACTCAGATCCTCGTCCTACTAACGTATTTGAACAAGCACAAGCACAGTAGGAACAGGCCCGGCCAAAGCTCATTAAACTGGGGGAGTGAGGGGCCGGGTTCTTTAGTTAGAGCACTTGGAACAGTATAGGACAGAGTCTTGGTGGACCACGCAGTAAAATGGCACTGTAACGCACACTAGAGCTCTGAATTGGAAACAAAGGGCCTCAAAATACGGCAGACCGGCAAGAAATCAATAAAACTCAAGATATACCCAGAATTCGTGATGACAGTTGAAGCGTCTAGGCCCTTAGTAAACACGGTCAAAATAAAGGACACCGTCCTTTTAAGCCTTGCCAAAATTCTGGAGCCTTGTTCCTAATGCCATCGGTTACTTTGCAACAATTAAAACTACGGAAGGTGCGGTGCTGGGCTGGGAAGCTGGGAAGGCAACAACCTTTGGCGCTTGCTCTGGCCACATTTCCTGGGCGTTTGCTGGTGCCTTGTTCTGCATGCATCTATCGAGGTCATGTACATATTAGATTCCATAGCAAATCATGTTTTATAACTTCATGTTTCTACATTTGTATGACTAGGTTGGGGTGGTTGAGTTATTCCCAAACATGCGATGAATAGAAGCTTTGTGCATCAACATCTTTGTGCTTCTGACATGTCCTGTAAGATCGGAGTGATTTACTATAAACGACAATATACTACTAGAGTCTATATTGTAATAATCCTTGACAAGTGTCGTAACAAATTACTCCACACAAGTGTGCTGGAACTTATATGATGCATAGATTTTAATAGACATTAATTGAGCAGTATTATTCTGACCAAAATAGGCTTTTTTTTTTATGATATTGACGTCTTACTTTGTAGTCCATGAAGTAGTATGTCATCAATTAGGGTTGATAATATATAAGGGTCCAATACATAGTATTACTAGTGAGCGAACATGTAAACTCCGAGTATGCCGATTATATCTGTAGAAACTATATCCGAAAGCATGGGTATATAAGAGATATATCATATCCGTTCAACAAGAAGACCTTGTGGTGGCTAGGTTTGGTAAAGCCCGTGTAATACAAAGTTATATGTATCTGGCTTCACCGCCCGGCAGAACTCAACAAGACGTACGGCAACATGTGAATATGTTCAGGACAGCTTCGGTATAGAGTCAGAGAAAGTAAGAGAGAAAGAAGATTATAATTTGCCGTAACTTGGGAACCACCACGGTCTCCAGCCTGTATAAATCCAATTCGTGGTAAAAGCTTTCTGGAAAGCACCGAGCCGTCGATCTTTATTACTAGACGTCCTGGCATACGTCAAAATAAGTGCTTTGCTGTCCACAATTTGAACATCAACAAAATTTTATAACGCTCTGTCAAGCACAGCAACTACAAAGTATTTGTACTTAGACTTTACAGAGGAATCCTTTCCGCCCCTTTCCCATCGTTTTGGTCCATTTTTTGAGGTCTTCCTTTTCATAATTTTCCCTTGTTTTCCTTTCTTTTGTTTTTCTTTTTCTCTCTTTTTTTTCTTATCAGATCTTTTGACTTCGAAGAACCCTCATCTTCAACCCACCATCATGTCGTCCGACTCCTTGACGTCGCGCAAGTACTTCGATGCGGTCTATATCCCCATGGGACTGATCGTCTTTGGAGTTTACATTGTGAAGCAAGAATGGATTCCCTATGCCGTCGCTCTTGCTGTCGCTCTCGGAGCTTACAAGTTCACTAGCATGCGTAAGTTTATAATCGACCTCTGACATGAATATATCGTTTTCAAAGCTAACTATTTCGCTCTGTTCTGTAGAGCCTAAGAAGGTTCTGAAGACCGACGTCTTCCAGGAATTCGAGCTGAAGGAGAAGACCATCATCTCCCACAATGTGGCCATGTAAGTAACCTATCTGCATATATCTGTGATCTCTGCGCTCGGCTATATGCTCGTCATCAGAGATATCTTCGCCTATACTAACCAATACCGCTTACGTTTAGCTACCGCTTTGCCCTTCCCGAGCCTACTGGCATCCTCGGCCTTCCTATCGGTCAACACATCGTCATTGGTGCCAACCTGCCTCAGGAGGACGGCACTAGCAAGGACATTGTGCGCTCGTACACCCCCATCTCTGGTGATGAGCTTCCCGGCTTTGTCGATCTTCTCATCAAGTCTTATCCCACCGGAAACATCAGCAAGCACATGGCTTCTCTGGCTGTCGGTCACACCATCCGCGTCCGTGGTCCCAAGGGCTCCTTCGTCTACACTCCCAACATGGTTCGCCACTTTGGTATGATTGCCGGCGGCACTGGTATTACTCCCATGCTGCAGATTATCAAAGCTATCTCTCGCGGTCGTGCTGCTGGCGATAAGACCGAGGTTGATCTCATCTTCGCCAACGTCACCCCTCAGGATATCCTCCTCAAAGAGGATCTGGACGATCTGGTTGCATCCGATAAGGGCATTCGCGTGCACTACATCCTGGACCGTCCTCCCGCGGGCTGGACCGGTGAGACTGGTTACGTTACTGCTGAGATGATGGCTAAGCTACTGCCCAAGGCTGCCCCCGACTGCAAGCTGCTGCTGTGCGGTCCTCCTCCCATGACCTCGGGCTGCAAGAAGGCTGCCCAGACTCTGGGCTGGGAGAAGCCTCGTCCCGTTAGCAAGCTGGAGGACCAGGTATTCACCTTCTAAACCCAGATAGATATAGGTGTACATCAATCCCTCGCCTCATTATTGAATTAGATCTTGGGCGGAAGCTGTGGTACGACGCATTGGACATGTCATCAACAATGTCTTTCCACTACCATATAAAAATGACTACATAATACTAGCTTTAATGAATGACATACGCTTTAATACTCAATACCCAATTTCTTTTTAATTTTCTTTCACACCTTGACTTGATACTACACAAATAGTATGTGTGATGCAATAACGTTTGATTTTTTGAGTAGAAAGATAAAACATAGAAATTCCAATTCTTTTGTACAAAAAAAAGTGCTGCCACTGGATGAGTGTGTATAGTAAAAGTAAAATGTAATAGTGAATGTGTGTTTGGAAGACAAGCATAAAAAAGAGAAAGAGGGAAAAAAACACCTCCAACAAAAAAAATAAAACCTTTACGACAATCCAAGAAGAAACAAGAAAAATAAAAGAATCAACAGCAAAGATGAACGTATATCAAGCGAAAGGATCATCTTCTTCTACTCATCGTCTGCCATGCTTGTATCAGCATTTTTAGTGGCACCACCATCATCCTCGTCCTCATCGTCCTCATCCACGATACGACCGCGTCTTCTCTTCGCTACCGGTCTCGAAACATCCTCATCCTCATCATCACCATCAAGATCCATCTTCTCAGCAGAAGCACTCGGCTTAGACTTCTGAGTGGATACTACCGGCTCGGGGCTTCCGCCTCTGCTGCTACCAGCATCGCTGGCCACACCAGCAGCTTCCTTTTCGAGTCTACGCTCGGCCTTTTCTAATTCATCACCCGAACCATCGGCGCGGTAGGAAACATTGTCATCGGAATCGGAACCGGACGAATCCTCGATGATTTCTGCGGATTTGTACTTGCTATTGTCCTTCTCCTTGGGATTGGCTGATACTTTGCCCTTGGATGTAAGTTTACGCTTCTTGGACTTGGGTCGCATGTTCTCGCCGTCTGAATCGGTACGGATGCTGGCATTGTCGTCAGACCCACTGTCACTACCAACAGTCTTCTTCTTGCTCTTGCGAGATGAACCACTGCCCTTGGAGCGTTCACCGCGGGGCGCCGACTTGCGCTTACGCTTGACACGACCACCTTCGCCATCTGAAGTCATCTCAGCTTCGTTGATTTGGCGTTCCTTTTCGGCTAGCTCTTGTGCTAGTTCCTTGTCACGTTGTGTGAGAACGGCGCGTTCTTGGCGAATACGCCCTTTGCGGGCTTCTTCGGCTTCGGCTTCGGCCTTCTTGGCGGCGTCTTTACGGCGCTTTTCTTCTTCACGCTTCTCGTTGGCTACACGCAACTTTTCAGCATTGCGGTCCTCGTACTCTTTTTGCATGGCCATGGCACGCTCCAGCTGCTTTCTTTGTGTGTTGCGGGCCATGCTTGCACGCTGCTCGATGTCGCCCTTGGGGTAGGGGAGATGAGGTAACGTGGCAATTTCTTCTAGAGTCTTGATAGCTTCCTCTAGGCCATTCATGGAATCCTGTAGCTGAGCACAAGACCGACTCTTCTCAGGAAGACCGTGAATCATAGAGGCTAGTTGTACTTGGACGAAAGCGACATTGAACCGAAGGTGGGCTTGATCAGGAGAAACAGCAAGAGCCTATTTTATGAAATCCTTGTTAGTTTACGAATTATATACGGTAAGAGAGGTGATAATTACCTGTTTGGATATTTCAAGTGCCCGGTCAAAGGAGTCAAGATCACGATCGGCACGGCCACGATACATCAACGCGCGGCCAAGACAAGAAAGAATCGATGTATCTTTCTCCTTGCCCTCCTTTGTCAAAGCAATATCGTAGTTCTCAATAGCCTTGTTGAACTGACGGAGGTCAGTGTAGATGTGGCCAAGGTTGACATATGGGTGTGGTTGGTCCTTGACAGTCTCGCGGACCTTGATGAGAATAGGCAGGGCTGCCTTGAGATCCTTTTTATCCTCGATGAGAGCAATGGCAACACCAGTGGCAGCAAAGGCGTTCTTAGGGTCGAGTAGGAGAGCTTTGTCAAAGAACTCCATAGCTTTGCTGTAGATGGCACCGCGCTTTTGCTTTTCTTGGTCCGAGTCACGGCGCATCTCGCGGGCTTGCATCAGGTATAGGTTACCCATCCCGATAAGGGCATAGCGGTCGTGCTTGTCGTAGTTCTGGAGGGTATGCTTGAAATGGCGGAACTCTGGGTCTTCATTAATGTTGGATGGTCTCTTGCGTGAAACCTTACCAAGATACCAGCCATATAAAGCACGGACCTCTAGATCTGTGTTGTTCTCGGCGTACAACTTGGCGACAGCATCAGGTCCTTCTTTCTGCGGAAACTTGCGGAGCTTAATGTAAGCCAAACGGGTTGACGCATCAGTGTAGCCAGGGTGGCGTGCTAGAATGCCATCATACATCTTTATGGCCTCGTCCGTCATACCTTGGTATTCATAACTGCGCGCCAAGTTGTAACTGACTGTCGTGATGAGACCATCGGTATCGGCATCTGGGTGCTTTTCAGCGACTTTGAGACAAGCATTTAACGCAGCCTGGAACATATCACAGGCCTGCGAATGCTTCTCAGATTGTTGCAAGAAACAGCCAACGTTGTTGAGTAGTTGTGGGGGCAACCGGTGACGAATCTCAGTCAAGACACGGTAGTCCTCAGTCTCCTTGATTTTGGCCTTGTCCTTATCAGAGGCATCCTCTGGGTACTCATAGTTTGTCGTGGGCTTGTCAGCTTCGGGGATTTGCTGGATCTCGAACTCCTCGGCTTGTATCAAGCATTGAAGAGACTTCTCTGGGGATTCAGCCTCATATAGTCGCGCAAGATTCAACAGAACAGAGGGATCGACCGGCACGTTACGCTTAGGGTCTTTCCATGCATTGCGTACGAGCTCTAGTAGGGAAATGGCTTTCTTGGCTTCTTGCGACTTATCCTCCTTGGAATCGGATTCTTCGCTGTTGAACACTTCCTCGGCGTAAATAGTGCCTAGGAGGATCATAGCCTCGATATTTCTAGATTGTTGGACCATTTTCTCTAAGCGAAGCTTGGCCTCAGCCAGATCATTACGCATCACGGCGATCTGGGCAGCACCAAACTTGGCGGGTAGATATCCACGATCGACACCTCCCCTAGCATCATCTGCACGTCTGTAGTAATCACTAGCCACTGACAAGTTGTTGTTGTAGTGTTCCTTCTTAGCTAGAAGGTACCAGCCGTCGCTAGCAATGGCATTGATATCAGTATATTGGATGGCCTTGTGGGCAAGGGAGTCGGCATTGGCAAAGTTTTTGCGGGTAAGGAAGTAGTTGGCGAAACTGGCGCATGTGAGGGGCAGGTTTTTGTCGAGCTTGTAGGCGTTCTGTGTGTATTCGGTCATGGCCTTTTTGTAGAGACGAAGGAACTCGGCGCTGTTGGCGGGAACGCGGCCACTGGCATCCAGATAGTAGATACCTAGTAAACTGTTTGCCCACTTGTTGTTAGGGTTGACTTCAAGAGCACGCTCCCAGGCTGTTTTCGCATCCTGCTTGAAGCCGAGCTGCCAAAAGCAACAGCCGATACCAATTCTCGGATCGGGATCTGACAGAGAAGGCATCTTTTGCAAGACCTGCTGGTAGCAAGCAAGAGACTGAGTGAACTTTCCAAGAGAAAATAGGGTTCTGGCTTTACCCATCAAGGCAACCATGTTCTTCTGTCCAGAGACACGCAGCGCATCCTCGAAGAACTTGAGAGCACGCTGGAGGAGCTCGTCTCTCTCGTTGGCCGAGCCGCCCTTGCTAGGACTTTGTAGAGAGGCCTGGAGCAAGAGAAGAACTCCACGAGCAATAAACAGTGGCGGGAACGAAGGGTTGATGCGGGAAGCTTCGTTCAGTGACGCGGTGGCTTGGTTGAGGAAGTACTCCTTGGTCTTGACCTCGTTCGCATCAGCACCGGTAGGCGCAACTCTCGGAGCTTCACGAGCCTTGTACAAATATAAGAAGCAGAGGCCGCAGGTCATGCTAACCTTTTCGCGCGGGCTGGAAGTGCTCAGCACCTGGCCTGCGCGCACCAACATCTCGATAGCGTGGTCAGCTCTGTTCTTCTTAGCATACGCCATGGCTACTGTCATCCAGTACAGACGAGCAGCTTGTTCGTTCTCGAGCAGAGTACAGAGCTCTGTTGGGTCGTCGTTGAGCTCATCGAGATCGACTTCGACGGCCTCGTCGTCTTGGTCGCGCACGGGAATATCGATCGCAGAAGGAATGTCGGAGAAGCGCTGGGCTGGGACGCCGATAGCACCATTGCTCAAAGCAGACGCCATACTGGGCGATTTGGCTTTGGTGCACACAGAGCTGTGGGGAGCGGGATCTCAAATCGATGTGGTGATATGCTAGAGGGTAGTTGGCTCGTTATGGCGTGGTCGTCGTTAGAATAAGGACGCGCTTGTTGTGAGAGCGAACGAATTAAGGAGGAGAGGCTGAAGATATTGAGAGACCAGGTGATAGATCAATCGAGGCCACAATTAGAAGGCTATGGATCAGAAAGATAAAGCTCAAATTTTGAAGGTGGCAATAGGCTCGAAGGGAACTGAACTGGCGTTCCCTTGGTGGGCTCGAAGTTGGGAAATCTTTAGAAATTAATTCGTACGCGAGGCTGAGGCTGAGAAGACAATTGGATTCGATCATAGTTCATAGTAGGTAGTTGCGCATCCTTCCTTCGCCAGTGGTAAAAGTGGAGCCAATACCGAGACCAAGATGCAGGGTTAGCTACAGGCTTGTGGCAGGGTTTAGACTAGACAGTTCTAGACTTCGTACGTACAGTTAGTTGTAAGCCTGGAGAGAATAGTAAACGCCACTAACTAATTCTAACTAACAAATACCTACAACAAACTAACGAGGAACACAAAGGTGGATCATTTATTTTGAATGCCGATGGACGTCTTAACGATACTAGTAACGCTGAATATCAATTCATCTCGCTGATAATGTCCTGGTCAAGTGTCCAAACCAAAAAAAAAAAAGGAGAGACACAAACATGGACTGTGTGTATAGTTGTATAATAGGCTGGGGGCCTACTTCTCATTAATCTTGAGAACTTCCTCTCGTGTTTCCTCCCAAGTTTCCTTGTTCTTTTTCGCCCACTCGATCTGACTTTTTGCATATGCGATCTGTAGTAGTCATGTTAGTTAGTATAGCGTACCGTATAAGTGAGTAAATTCCGGAAACAGAAGGACATACCATGTATCGCCGTAGATCGTCTTCCTTTTCGACCTGGAAGCGTTTCATATCCTTCAAGATACTGGCACTAGCATCTTTAACATCTTGTTCTGCCACTACCTGCGCTTGCTCTAAGTGTTCAATGCTTTCCTTAGTCTTGCCAATCATGTCACGACGAGACCGCTCCGGATCGACATCGGCAACGCCTTGGATCGCTTGTCTTAGTGGACCAAATATCTTGTTCGTGATCGAGTTTGTGCTTGGTAACTTGCGGTGCATTGGAACTGGTTCGGGAGCGCCCTGGCTGGCGGAAGGTACAGAGCCGGCAGCATGCTGGGGGAAGTCGGAATCAAACGAATCAGCATCGTCAGCATCGCGTGAGCTGCCTGACCCAGTAGATGGCTGCTTTGATGGCGACCCGCTCGAATGGGGAAACTGCGACTGGCTGTTGCTTAGATACTGTTCGATGCGTTTTGCTTCGGCTTCGCTTTGCTCTAATTGGTCAAGGAGGGCTTTCTTCTTGGCTAGTTCGTCAGTTGTCATGTCTTGCTGCACACGTTTGAGTACGCGGTAACGCAGCACATTTCGCACAACACCAACGAACTGTGCATTTTCACGCATAGGCTCCGAGAAACTGGCGCCTAAAGCAGTAGCCAAGTCTTCTGTTGCAAGATATGACGAGTCTGCCGCTTGGCCAACCTTCTCGATTGCGGAACCAAAAACTTGTTCTTGTTCTGACAGTGCAAATGCATTGAATTTGCCGCCAAGCTCACAATAGTCTGCTGCGAGGCTAGTCAGGTGATTCAATGTGCGCTTGTTGATCTTCTCCATAGGCCCCGTTAGAAGCTGTTCGAGGTCTTTGATGGAAGCTTCGAAAGCCAAAAAGTACGGATCAAGCTCATATTCGGTCAGCTTTACATCCTCCCGGGGAAAGCGATCGGGTATACCGGGGGCCATTTGTGTGTCGACAGCAGGACCTCTGAATTTTGCGGAAGCGGAGGGTACTGGCAGCCAATTATGAGCGGGCGTAGGGTTTGCCATGTCAAGCGGAGGAGCCTTGAGGATAGATTTGGGGATGCTCGCAACAGGATGCGAATGGAGAACTTCGGTCTGGTGCTTGTTAGTATGTGCTAAGTAGCATCAGAGAGGAAAAGAAAAGACCTACCCAGCTGACTTTAGGGTCTAGGAAGCGCCACCAAACTCCGTCAGAACGTATCTGCTCCATGCGACGACAGCGGTTCAAGAACACAGCAAGCATGCGCTTTCTCAAGTCTATAATTTGTTGGTCTTGTTTGGCAGAGGTAGGCTTCGCAGCATAGTCCGCCATGGTGTGCTTTTCTGGAATTGGCGGCACAATCAAGGTAGGATGGAGGCGGATAAGAGCATCGCGCAGTGAAGCGAATTCGGAGTATCGCCGGCGGACTTCGAGACTCTGGCACATTGTCAGTAATCGAATCTATCTAAAACAGAGATTGCTCTGTCGAAGGCTGGCGGCGCATTGGCACAGACTTACACCGGTGCAGATAGTGTAGACGATGAACTTGCCGCCATTCTCGGGGCTCTTGCCGGCGTCGGTAATCATGATCGGAATATGTGGCTCTTCATAGATAAACTGCTCAATGCGGCTGTCGTAGCCGCCAGGCTTGCGCGTGGGCGGGATTTCATCTTCACTATCCGAGTCGATTACCCTATCGGTGTCGCCCCGGAGCCGGGTATCGCGGTTGTCGTCGGAAGACGGAGTCGTAGGGCGTTCGTAGCTGGTGCCTATTAACAGATCGGGAGTCAATACTAACAAGCTATAAAGCAGCAAAGCGCAAGCTCCTGTTGACCAATGCTGCCTTGGGGCACTGACTTGACGGCAGTAGAGAAACCGGCGGACTTGACCTACCTGGGAACACCGGCGACGACGGATTGACGGAGGACGTGAACGAATCCCGGCGTTCAACGGTACTGCCGTACGGGTTGTTGTCTTCGTCGTTCCACATTGTCCTGGAGTAGGCCGGGGGCTAGCAGTAGGCGGCGTAGCAAAGGCGCACGCAATGGCAGTCGATAAACACGGCAGCAGGAACCGAGTATTAAGTAGACAGTTGGGGTATGCTTATTGATAGGTATGAGATAACAATAATGGGTGGGAGAGCGCAGAGAACTGGTTGGTCTCGTTAGTTATGGGGAAGTGTCGTCGACAGGCGGGAATGGCTCTTCGATTACGGCGCACCAAATAGAAGATAACAAGATGGATAAGATAGCAAAATCAAAATGATGGCCTAGACCGACACAAGCAAAGCTCGATGTATTTGAAATTTGCGTTGGGATGGGAGGGGGATATGGAAGTGTCAATGTTCTGTTGAAAGAGGCTTAGATAGCCCTGTAAATAAATGAGCACCAAGCTCTGAAAATAGCCTAGAAAGCCAAAGGGTGAAGCCGATTGTGCTGTTTTCCCCTCTAATGGTTACAGCCGCCTTTTAGTGCTATTAGCTCTTCTAAAAGCAACCCTTTGACGAACGAAAGCTCTTAGCCAGCCACTTTGCGCGGGGGAGGGGCGCTGTCACGTGAAATACGGCAGGGAATGTTCTACGAATATGGAAGAGCTCAAATTTCGGTGACGTAGCTGTGCTTTGGGCCAGAGCATCGCCGAGTTTGATATGATACTAGTGATTTAGCCGTAGCATCGCCATCTGTTACTTATTGTTGCGTCCTATAAGAGCAATACACACACTTAATTAGCTTGACGAATAGAGAGGCTCATTATTGCTAACTATACGATGTAAACAATGTAAACAACGAGAATATCTGTAAATTCTATGTTTATCCCTTAAACTTGGTTGTTTGCATTCAATCATCGTATCTCCGGATGCGTTTTTGAATCAATATCATTCCAAGTAATTGATATACCTCGCTGTTGACTTTATCTTGTTCTCCTTCTTCCTGTAGTTCAGCTACTGATATGCTTCTTCTCTGTCCTCACAGAGATCATCGGCAATAAAAACAATAACAAACGATACAAGACTATCACATGCCATCATGGCCAAGCAACCCTCCCATCCCATCAATTATCTTTTCCGCCTTGTAGCAAGAACTTCCGACCTTGTGACTTGCCCGTCTCAATCCTCACATCTCCCTTCGACTCTGATAGTACATACCGTTCACCATCTAGCAACGAGGCTTGCGTCTAACTTTTGGCACTTCAATGCTAACAACTGATTCTGTCATGCCATGTAGAATATAGCGACTAGTATTAGGGGCCTGATGTCCCTTGAAATGACCAGTGTCTTCTAGGGACGCCGTATCTTGACTGCATCGGCTCACCCGCTTACGAGGATAACCACTGGCCCAATTGCTCTCGCTATTAGATGACGAGGCGGGAGGACTTGGTAGCACCTCGTAGTGACGTACAGCTGAAGCAGCACGGCCTCTGGGAGCACTAATGGACAGTTTGGCATGTCCGTGAAGGCGTATGTCGGCTGACTGTGCTCTGCGCTTGTGTGAAATGCGAACTGCACCGGGAGGATGGCGGACAGAAGAAAATTTCTTCAAGGATGGGATAGGAGCCGCGTCGCTGTCTGCTACGATTTTTCCTTTAACCTTATCCTTTATCTTGGTATCGATACCGCCCTCTTTTGGTTGGTCTTGTCCACGACCATGGTAGTGGTTGATTGTGATGTAGGGATGAGTACTAGATTTATCGTGCTTCTTATCGTGCTTCTCATTATCCAAAGTTTTGGTATATGCATCAGCTTCCTTGCTTGGATTGGCGCATTGTTCGCACTTGATAGAACGGGGATAGCCATGAACACAACGGCCTGTGCGGTTATAAGAAGACTTGATTTGCCCTCTCTTTTCGATATCAGGAATGGAGTTGGTTGTGTCGGCAAATCGGACATCGGTCTTTCTATCAGGAGCAGCTGCCTTGACAGCGGTTATCTTCTGTGTCTCGATAGCTTCGGTCAATTGCTCCATCTTGTTCATCATTTCCTTGACTGAGTCGGGCATTTCTCTGTCTCTGTGCTCATTGTGCGTATCGTTCCCACGGCGAGACGACCGGTTCCTATCACCCTTTGACGTATTTGCGGGTTTGAACCTAACATCACTACTTGAGCTGGAGCTGGAGATATCTCTGCCCTCCCTAGTAGCATAATTTAAGCTACAGGCTTCAGTGTTTATCTCAGGGATAGTTGAAGCCGTCCTCTCTCTGCGACGACACTCCCTATGCTCCGAGATTTTCCTGTGGTGTGAACGAGATTTAGTTCGGGCCGGCTTCGCATTCGAAGTTGAGGATATTTCACTACCAAAGGCATCATAACAGTTTCCACAGAGTCGATTCCCATGCTTACGGACTATTATATCATTGTGTAGATGGCATTTAGCACAGATCATCCGTTCGTCCGTTATAGATGCACCTGCTAGCATGACCTTGTTAGAGAGTTTTATAGTATTTCATCCAAGATATAGTATGAACTCACTAGATGGACCACAACCAGTAAATTGGTGGGCTGTCGAGTCTTGCTGTTGGCGACGAGAAGACTTGTTTTTCTAAAACGTGTCCCATGACTCGTTGTCGCTAAGAGCGGCTAAAGTAGACTTGGCTTTTGCCTTGTCCTTAGTATAACCCTTCTGGATGCTAGTAGGTCTAGTGGTAGTGGTGCCAGTGCTACTAGTATCATAGTATGAAGACGTTATGGATTGTACTTTATTCTTCACAGAAGATATCAACTTTTTCTTGAGGCGTTTCCCCGCAGAAAATCGTAGGTGTTCGTGATCCCGCTCCTGAACACCTTTGTTGCGCGTCTTAGTTGTATGTTCCCACGAGACATAAGATAGCGGCCCCCTAACTGAAACATGTGGACGGTGATGAGACGACTTCACAGAGCCTTGATGGCCTGAATGTACAGACGAAGTACCCTTAGTACCCTTGGTAGGCTTAGAAGCCACCGGCTCCGGCTTTGAGAGTTCTTCGCCAGTGGGAGCGTCACCCGAAGGCACGGCAGGAGTTGGCTCAGGAATAGCGGGGACATCAGCAGCAGGAGTAGCGGGGGCATCAGCAGCAGCAGTATCGGCAGGCAGAGCGGCAGCAGGGTTTAAAGCCTCAGTTTTGGGCGACGAGGGCGGGGGATTTTCTGCGGCCCCAGAAGCACGAGCGGCTAATCGATCACGCTCGGATTCATAGATGCGACGACGCAACTCTTGGCGAGCTCGATCACGATCCCGTATCCGAGCAGCTACAGACCAGTTATCCTGAGCGTAGGTAGTCTTGACACAGAATAACCAGATCAAGATAACGATAACGATCGTAACGATGATAACGGAAACGATCAAACCACTGCGGCCACCATCATCCATACAGTCCCAGCCGCCATTATCGCACCCGTTGCGGGCGATAATAATGGATATTGGAGTCACTGCTGACTTACTGTCGGTGTTCGATGGCATGATAGACAACGCTGGGTTTCGAATTGGAGCCATGTTGATAGGAACATATCTTGAAACGCCGGCTATGGCTGAAATTGATAAGACAGACACAAATCAAAGAAACCCTGTTGCGTAGGAGATGTATAATGCCGAACTGGATGTGATCTCGGTGGCTGTGATGGAGATGACATTGAGGTTGAAGGGTGGAGAGTGATGCAGAGATTGATGAATGGTATACAGTAGCTGTTGTGAGTCATACCTATCAAAGTCTGTCTTGCAGAGAGAAGGGTTGTTTCCCTTTTCAGAAAGTGAAGCAAGTAATCGATTCGTGATATCACATTCATGGTGTTGAAGCCTTGTGATATATTGCATGCCTTGATAGGCTACCCATATATATATTGCCTTATCCAGCAGGCTTTCACTGGAGATATTCTTGATTTCTTTTAGATTCATGAAATATAGTATTCTTCTGTATTTGTATTAATGATTCAATACTTATCTAAATCAAAATGGGTAGAATAACATAGTGAGGAACCATAGGGTAATAAGTGATGGTTGTTGCGATAGTGATCATGATACTCATTATAGAAAGAAAAGCATGGGAAATCCCACATTTGTGAATCGGGTAAGCTCGCGAGAGCGCAAGAGCATGGGAGTAGAACGAACCTATCGTCGATTTCTTTCCGCTTGATTCTAACCTTCACGTTTCTGTCGTCGTTGCTCTCGTTGCTTCCACGCATCCCTGACCTGGTTCTGGACATTCAAAAGCTCTTTTTGACCCACGCCGTCTTCGATACTACGAAGAACACTAGCCAGCACTGAGTGATGGTTACCCTCCAATTTGTCGTCGCGGAAGCGGCTGATACGCCAAAATCCTTTCTCGTCCACGTAACATTCCACAATACGATCGTCCAGTGGGTCACCTAGGCTCTTGAGCGTCTCCCATTCATCTTCGGTGATGTGTAGGTCTTTGAAGTACTTGTACTTATTCGGGCCATTATCACCCAAATATGTCCAGAGCTCGGCCTTGGGGACAGAATCGTAGTCGACGTAGGGCTCATTGACGCCCTCTGCGATGTCCTGCTCGTCCGGGTTGACGAGTGGAAACTTAAGACGCATGCGACAATCGATGGTGTTTTCCTCCGGGGGCTTCCATTTGAGAATGTGGGGGTCGGTGCCGTGCTTGTATGGCGTGTGGCGACAAGTAAAGATAAGGCCATCGTTTCCATGCTTCAAGGAAGGCAAAACACGACTGAATATCATTTCTGTGCCGTAGGCAAGCTGCATGTCCTTTAGCTGCACCTCAAAGGGCTGGTACTGACGCTCGTCTGGGAACTCGTTAAGCAGTGCTTGGTACGGACGATATATTTTTTCTTTGAAATAGGCAAGACGCTTGTCTAGGGTACGATCCATCAGATTCATACCACCGAGCACCAGGCAATCGAAGACGAGAAAGCGAGGCACCATTCGGCCCCCACCTTCATCGTCCAGGACAAGCTCGCCATCTATTATTGTCTGGTCGTGGAAAGCCTGGCGGTCATCGAGTAGAGGAAAATGAAGGTTGCGATTGTCGTTATACCAATACTCATTCTTGCGATCGATTAGGTAGTGAGTTTCCTCGCCGTCGTTGCTGGTAAGGTAGAGTAGATAGCGAATACCATCGGACTTTTCGCATACATAATAACTATATAGTCGGTTAGAAGGCATACGTCAAATTGCTCAGATAGGCTTCTCGGATAGACTCACTCTTCTTGCTTAAGCTCATTTAGATGCTCGCGTGTGAAGCTCACGGGTTGCGCACCAGGAAACGAATGCTGCGACCGCCCTAAAAGCTGCGCAACAGAAGCTCTGAGCGCTTTCACTACGGAAAAGTCATCGACGTGCACGCCCGGTTTTGCTATCTCAGCAATCGGGCCATCGTTTGACATGGTGATAGTGATAAATTCATGTAGTCACTATCAATTGATGATGGCGCAAAATTATGCAATTTAGGTATAACGTTGTTAGAGCTAGAAGCTTGGTCTTCATATACAAATATATATGATGGCATAGGTGGGTCACCCCGGTAGTATAATATATTTACTATATGCATAACTCAGCCATCGAAAGCAAACATACATGACTTCATACATACTTGTGAATTGACCTGAGTTGACAACCAACTAAAAGCCACAATAACACTTGATAGTTGTCCATATTACGAATTAAAGACTTGATAATAATTTACAATTCATATTAAAATTAAGATACATTTGGCTCTATAACATAATAGAAGAAAAGAAATACACACCCACTAAGAAAATTTGAGTTTTGGCCCACAACTCCTTCATGATTCCAATTTCCTAACTATGATCGTAATGTCGTCTCAAATGGGCATTCAAGTCTTTAAAGACATGTTTCATTGAATGTGTATTTCACCACGAAGCCAGTAGGACGCCAATAGTAGTGGCGATGGCAATAGTAGGCACATAAATGCCGACAAGGCTAGCAGCGCTAGCGTGGGTGGACATGTCATCAAAAATGCCACCGTTTTCAGTTTCTGTGGACTTAGAAGCATCACCTGTATCCGTAGCAGTGCTATTTCCAATGACGGTGCTGTTTCCAGTAGGGAAAGGCGGGATGCCACTGAAGATGGTCATGGTGGTGATGGGAATCAGTGTACCGTCAACAGTATCAAGAACAGTGACGACCTGAGCTGACTCAACAGTAACGGTCTCGAGAATCGTCTCCGTAGGGGTGACTGTGAGAGTCTCCGTGGTAGAGTAGCTCACTGAATTGTCATCTGAGACAATAACGGTAGTGAAGGGAGACGATGGCCAGGCCTCAAGGTTTGAAACAGTGACAGTGACAGTAACCACATCGGTACAGGCCGACTCGTGGGATGGAATAGGACCTGTTCCAAACCAAGTCGGCGAAGGACGAATAGTACCGACCGAGCTAAGTGTTTGGTCTACTGCAGTGGTCGTGCCGTTGTGGTAAGGCGCCTGTGATGAAGCGGAAGCGCTAAGTGTGAGGGCGACGCTCCCAGCTGCAACACCAGTGGCCGAGGAATTGTCGACAACCGATGTGCCGATGCTGCTGTACCAAGAGTAGGTTGTTAGCTCAAAACACAACAAAGATAAAGGGGTGTTATTCCAACGTCGAAAACTCACGCAAGACTGATCGTGTTGACTACAGTAGAGAAACCCGGAGTAGCCAAGGAAGCTCCAGTTCCGATGGTAGTAGTAGTAACGGCAGCGGAACTCATAGTTGCGTTGGTAAACGGCGGACGAGCAGATGGCAGAATGGTTGGAGTTGTTGAAGCGGACAAAGTTGGCGACGACGCTTTCTCGACGCTGACAGAAGTACTGTTGATAAACACACCAGAAGCAACAGATACAGGAGCAGTGTTTACAGAAGTCACGGCGATGGAAAGGTAAGGAACTAACTGCAAGCCAATTGGAGCGGGGTCTGCACGACGAATCTGTGAAGGGGTAATTTCTCCGTTGACGTGTCTATCCAGATTGATAGTGCCCACCATAATGAGAATAACGCCAGCAATTGCAATCATAACGGCGGCCATGAGAGCCACCAGACGGATCCAGAACATTTGTCTGGCATGCTTAATACGTTCAGGAGCCCGTTCGGGGGTCTCGCAGTGGCCAGAGTTGTGCAAAGCAGGCTGACCAAAGGTCTCTAGGGGAATATTACTTTTGTTCGTCATTGTGAAAGTTATTCTAAACAGAGCATCGCTTGTTAGTAAATTGGCAGATTCTCTGGCGTACCCGTGTGCGATGGATGCCATTAGGTGTCCTCAAAGTTTGTGGATGGTGGAAGGGCAGCTGCGATGTGCAAAGCCGAACTGTCTTACTTGATTGGTATGACTGTAACAATTGGCAATTAGTCTGTTAGCTTTGTTGTTGAACAAGTCGACCATAAAAGATGAAATACATGCCTTTAATACGGTTCTGTGATTCTGAGTCGATGGATGGCGTCTTGACGACGATGGCTGATGTCGATGGAGGCTGATTACCAAGCTCACGATAACCTTTGGACAGCATGATGAAAAATGATAGAAATCTAGCAGAGGACGCAGGCCTTGAAATATCCTAACCACTGCTAGGTAGCAAACAATATTTCGTCTCGTGGGTCTCTAGTCACTCTTCTCTTGTATTGGCAGGCGCAGGCTCCGAAAAGGGTAACTTCCACTCTGGGAATATTACAACACGTTATCAAAAAACCCACAGTATGGCAACACGTCCATCATCAACTCTGTTGAAAAAATATCTTTGAGATTTTATGGCGTAATTGTGCTTGGTGGTTGATGAGGCCTGATACCATACCAAGATTAGGTTCGGGAGATGAAACTGTCAAGACAGAAGAAAGAAAGTCCGAGATAGGCTTGCATCTTGAGGCGGAGGGAATGGATCTATTAAAAGCACTCAGGTCCCCACAGAGTCATACTTGACTAGCTGTATGAAGAGTCAGGCTTGAGCCTCCCTTCATTCAAGCTCATTCAAGTCAGACTGGTTTCCTTGCCTGTCGCTTGTCTTGACTTCCGTTCGGAAAGCATGCCAGTCACCAACTGGCATAGCGTTGTAAACTACAATTGGATCTGCGTCATTCATATTCCAATCAACTTGGATATTGCAGGTTCTACTAGTATACTGTTATCCATTGTATTTGCATGTCTACGGCTGAAGATGGTTTCTCATGGCATAAATGTCATCGATACAGGTTGTCACACAAGATACAGTATCTACAAGTTCAATGGCACAACCCAGCCGAGGTTCTTTATCTGTAAAGTTCACGGATTAACCCTATTGGATTTCCAATGACATATCTTGATATTCGATCTGACACTAAGTACTGCGGCATAATCTGCGAATGATATCAAAACTCCAAGTCTTAAGTCGAGGTCTAGGATCTCATGAACTTTGACTTGACGTTGAAAGAGGAGTACAACAATGCTCAATCCCTGTATTAAGCAGGGGTTTCTAGTTTTCGCGCCTATCATGTGTCTTACCATGGCTTTTTGTAGACTAGAAGAAAAAGAAAGCTTTGTCAGCTTCTTGCTCGAAAAAAACTGCGACGCGACTTAGCGCGTGACGCCTCGCACATACAACTACATAAGTTAGTTGCCTGGGCGTCTGAAAAGCGACATAAGACAATAAAACACGCTACATGTTAGAGCAACTTAGATACACTTTAGAAATATACAGGTAGTTGACGGGCAAGTTAGCGCCGCGCCACCACAAAATATATTGTTTTGCATTGTTTATGTTTACTCAACGGCGGCGCATTGTATTTAGTATAAAATTACCATGTACACATCGCAAAGTAACAAGAATATCAACTGTAGCAAGTCGTGGAATAGACACCGCTCCAGTGAGTCAAGCGCCTAAAAATCAGGTCTCTAGGGCGTTTAGTTGAGGTGACTACAGCGCTGACTTTGACTCCCGGCCCCTAAACTAAGCTCGCCCGCCTCATGCACAAACTGCAGTTGTCTTCTTCCTTGTCCAAGCAACTAGGCACCGCCCATTTTCCCCATCCTTCCTATATTCTCTACAGCAATAGCACCTCGCTTCCTGTGTTTTTGCAGTGTAGTTTCCTAGTTTATCCAGCACTACCAAGCAACTTCCCACGACTCACTTCACGACCTTGCCAGCAACTACCACAATTGCGACGAGGCTGAGCTTGTCAACGTCGATTGCCTTCCAGCCGCCTTGTCTCTTTATTTAAACGATAGTCTGTATTATTTGCCGTGACTGCAGCTTCACGCGCCTGTTTTGAGTCGGCGTGCTAGATACGTTTCGTTTCATTTTGTTCGTCGCTCTACTGACCGACTAACCAACTCCATCCCACCGCTCTTGATTCATCGGCCCGGTCCCAGCTCGCCCTCTTGAGCACATATATCACGATACCTAAGCAAATGGCGCCTGCGAGACGCCCCCGGCGAGCTCCCCAAAAGGAGCCGTCACCCGTCCCGTCATCATCTCCTGACCTTTCGGAGCCCGAGCAAGAACCTGAAGAGCCCGAGCAGGCGTCTTCACCTATCTCAGACCCGCCATCCGATGTCGACGAGCCCGATATCAACAATGACGGCCCTAAAGAGGCGCTCAAGTTCAACGAACCGCTCACCTGGAAGCCCGGCAAGCCTATCCCCGTCAGCACCCTGATTCCACGTCTCCGTCGCCTGCTCGACGAGATCTCCGACATGGACCAGGAGCAGGCCGATCCTGAGTCGCTAACCACTGTCGCTGCGGCCCTCGCCCACCGCAATCTACTACAACATCGCGATAGCGGCGTGAGGGCCTTTGTGGCCGCATGCTTAGCTGATGTGCTGCGTATTTGCGCTCCAAATGCGCCTTTCTCTAGTGACCAGATCAACGTAAGCTCTTCTACTCTATTCTGCTACTCTCGATCCTCAATGTTTACTCGTACTGACTACCCCTCCCCCTCATCCCGTAGATGATCTTCTCCTTATTCATCCGCGATATAATACCTTCTCTCAAGGACTCGGGTGACACCTACAACGCCCAGCATAAGTACGTCCTCGTCTCGCTTTCGGAGGTCAAAAGTATATTGCTAGTAATGGAAATCGAGGGCGGCGACGAGCTCTTTTTACGTCTAACCTCGGCCTGCTTTGACACTATCTCCATCTTAGCTGCCCAAGATCCCGATAGCAGCGTGCCGCGCGACATCGAGCATCACATGACCCATATGCTGGCCACTTTGATCGACGAGAGCCCAGGTCTTCCCGCTGCTGTCATCGACTCTATTGTTGCCCAGTTCCTTCGGACACTACCACCCGGTGGCCCCAAAAGCCGCCTAGATCGCTCCGACGATGTCAGCCAATCGAATCTGCTACCGAAAAAGGTGCCCGCTGCCTATATCATGGCCAAAAGTCTATGTACTGAATGCCCCGAGAAAATGGCGCGTTATATCAGCCAATACTTTAGCGATGTAATCATCGATGCGACCAGCCTGACTCGCAACCAAAACGACGACGAGGATGACGCCCCTACTGGCCCATCTGATGCAGACTTAAACAACATCCGTCAAGCGCATCTTCTTATTCGCGAGCTTTGGCGCGCAGAACCTGCCGTTCTTCAAAATGTCATTCCGCAGGTTGAGGCTGAGCTGTCTGCTGACAACACCAATCTACGCCAGCTTGCTACTGAGACTTTTGGTGATATGATCTCAGGCATTGGCGCTGCAGGCCCTCCACCTCCGCCTGTCATGGATACTTGCCAATATCCCCCATGGCGCATGAGCGACGATCCGGCGACCCACCCTTCTCTCAGTGTTCTTAATACTCCCATGGCAGTTCTATCTTTCTCGCAGTCACACCCTGCTGCCTACCAAAGTTTCCTTGGTCGCCGAAATGACAAGAGCGGATCTATTCGTGCCGCTTGGGCTCTTAGTGTTGGATACATTCTATCAACCTCGGCTGGTGGCATTGGCCTGAGTCGCGAGGACCAGAACCAGCTGGTCCAAGCTTTGGGTGAAAAGATGCTCGAGGTTGATGAGAAGGTACGTCTGGCTGCTATCAAGGCTATTGATCTATTTAGTTTGAATGATGTCATCACCAAACTTGGCCCATACGGTGGTGTAGAAAAGGATGGCTCTATTCTAGCTATTCTAGCTGATCGTTGCCGTGACCGCAAACCCGCTGTTCGGGTTGAGGCTATGGTCCTCCTCGGAAAACTTTGGTCAGTTGCTGCTGGTGAGATTGCCGCCGAGCAAGAGTTAGTTGTTGCATGCTTGGGTGGCATACCCTCCCGTATTATCGATGTTTACTATACTGGAGATCCCGAGTCTATCACTATATTAGATCGTGTTCTTCTGGAATACATTTACCCTCTCGGATTCCCTCCTCGCAAGTCCAAGAAAAACGCCCAGACCGCCGTCATTGCCTACGATGCTGACAAGGTCAGAGCCGAGCGTATCTTGCAACTTGTTCGGACGCTTACAGACCGCGCCAAAAAGGCCTTTCTTGCTATGCAAGGCCGTCAAATCAATATGATGGCTCCCGTCAACGCATACATTCGCCAGTGCGAGCTTTACAACGGTGGCGTTATGGAAGCTAATGAAGATAAGATCACATCCAATCTGAACGGTGTCATCAGCTGGTTGAGTCAGCGCTTGCCCGACAAGCAAAAGGCTCAGTTCGACATGGAGAGATTCGCCAAAGCGAACGAGCGGAGATACTATGCGCTAGTCAAATATGCCATTGATTACAATAATGACTTCAAGACTGTCCACGATGCTATCAAGGAGCTTGTGAAGCGCATCAACGGTGAAAGCAAGTGTGCTGGTGTCATGGACACTCTCCTACCTTTGATCTACCAGGCTGCCTGCATTACCTTCAACAAAAGCCATCTCGCTGCATTTATGGAGTTTGCCAAGAGTGACAAGAACGGTCTTGGATCTATCGCCCACGAGATTCTTGGTGAAATCTCCCAGAAGAACCCCGCCATATTTAAGTCGCATATCGGCGAGCTTTGCAAAAGCCTAGTAGATCAGGCGCCATCACGAAGCAAATCAAACGACGCCTCGGTGGTTGAAGTCCTAAAGGCATGTGCATCTTATGCCAAGACGGATACTGGCGAAATGCCTAGTACAAATGATTTCCTCGAGACCATGAAGAGTTACGCCCTCTATGGTCAGCCGGCCGTAGCAGCCAAATACGCTATCAACATTATCCTTGCATCCGAAAACAAAGAGAGCGACGAGACTGCCCGGAGCATCATGCACCGTATAATGAAGGAGTGGAAGTACGGCGCGCCGCATTTCCTGAACCACTTAGCTTGTATCTCACAGCTTGCCCTCAAGTCACCCAAAATTGTCGACGAATATGATGCGGAGATCCTTGATATCACTATTCAAAAGCTTCTACTACAAGTTCAGGCTGATACCAAGGACTCTGATCCGTCCTGGGTTGATGATGCCGATATGGATGACGAACTTCAAGCTAAGGTTTTTGCTATGAAAATCCTGGTCAACGGCCTTCGTGGAGCCGTTGAAAGCAGTGACGCCAAGGACCGCGCCGTCCCTGTATTCAAGCTTCTACGGACACTCATTGCGAAGGACGGTGAGCTGTGCAAGTCTAAAGACACGCCTAAACATCACCGTAGCCGCCTCGTTCTGGTCGCTGCCCAGCTCATGCTCAAGCTTTGCTGTAACAACCGCTTTGATTCTAGTCTAACCCCGAACGACTTCAACAACTTAGCCTTTGTCGCTCAGCACGGCGAGCCAGCCGTTCGGCACCGATTCATCGAGAAGCTACAGCAATATTTAGCCGTCAACCAGCTCCCACCACGATTCTACACTATCATATTCCTCACTGCCTTTGAACCCATCGCGACTTTCAAGGATCGCCTCGGTACCTGGATTGACGCCCGTGCTAGATTCTTCGCCGACAACAAGAGGCCAGTCTTGGAGCCTGCTGTTTGCCGCTTAGTTTCTCTACTAGCTCATCATCCCGACTTTAGCAACGATTCTGAAAATCTGATTGATCATGCTCGCTACATCTTGTACTACGTCAGCCATGTAGTTACCGAGGCTAACCTAGGCCTTGTATTCCGCTATGTTGAGAGAGCAAAGCAAACTGCCGATGCCATAGACCCCACCAAGAGTGAAAACATTTACGTTTTATGTGATCTGACCCTATCTCTTCTCCGCAAGTGGCAGGAGAAGAAGGGGTGGAGCTTCCAGGTGTATTCATCGAAGGTTGGTCTCCCGATTGGCCTATTCAGTGCTCTTCCATCACACAAGGTAGCTGCCGAAATTGCCGAGAAACAATATCTCCCTGAAGGATTGGAAGAAGATCTTGACGGTCTATTAAGATCCATCGATCGCAAGAAGGTAAGACACTACTATTATCCCCAATATAGACCAACAAATACAGACTGCTAACCTACAACAGAAGCGCAAGACTGCTGATGAACGCCGAGATCACCCCGCCAAGCGTGCCCGCTCAATCAAGCTTCCCTCAAGAGAAAAGCACGCCAAGAGCAAGTCTAGCAAATCTTCGTCACGCACCAACCCTGGCAGTGCTAAGAAGGCTCGTAAGTCGCGAACCCATGACCAGTGGGGCAGCGATGTCGACGAAGAAGGCTCAGCCGACGAATCCCGGGCCAACATTGAACGCCGTAAGAGTGGTCGTTCACGTTCTGAGCGGACTTCGACGTATGCCGAACGCGACTCCTCTGAAGATGATGAAGAGATGCTTAATGGTGTAGCTGAGTGGACATACCTAGGCGAAGGCGGTGGCAAGAGGAAGAAGCAATACGTCGAGGTTAATGACTCTGAAGACGATGACGACCTTGATGAAGATGAGGAGACCCCGGCACCCGTGATCGCTCCCAAAAAGAAGAAGGCTGCTTCTGTGCCCAAAAAGCAGGCAAGTGGTAACGACTCAGACTCGTCACTATCAGACATGTCAGATATGGAAGTTGACTTGTCCAATAATGAGGCTGAAAAGGATGAGGAAGAAGAAGAAGAAAGTGCTCCGCGTAAGCGTAGTAGCAGACGGAGATGAGTTAGTTAATGCTTCTATGTACGTTTCTTTTCATTTCTTTTTTTCAACATCTTGTCTCTATCGCAATGATTTCTTGACCTTTTTTTCTTCTTTCTTTCTTATACACGACATGTCCAACCAGCTTGTTCTTTCTTTGGTTTTTACTTCCTCAGCAGAAAATATGGGAGGTTAGATGGATTCTCTTTTTACACATATCTTGTCCATTGTGATTCAACCAAATCTTTCTCTGCTTCTCATTTTCTCTCTCACACACTTCATGACATCACAATTGTTTTTTTTCTGATATCTTGGATCTATAATCGTTGTTTTTTTTCTCTTACTTCGTTCAGTTGTCAAAGCTGGTGGGATGGATAAATATTTTCTTTTTTTGGTTAGGTTTTTTTTTCCTTTTCCCTGTTTTTTCCATCCGAATCTTGATCTCCTTTCTTTAATTATAAGTAAATCAAAGCGAGAAAAAATAAATTATATTCTTCCATATCGATTACGCATCGTGTATTGCTTTTATATGAAGTTATCTACAGTGTAAACCTGAAATATCCACGAAGAATATTGCCATCCATCTAATTAGGGTTATGATGTGTCGATGTAAGCCCTAACATACATATTGAAGAAGTACATGTATCAACCATATTGTAATCAACCTTCCCTCCTTCAACCCTCGGAGGGTTACCTTTGTTTTTTTATTTATTAGTATTTATATTGTTTTTGCTTTAAAAGGAGACGTAGATGTTGCTACTGTAAAAGGGATGGATGCCAGACTAGTCTGAGCAGTCCAGGATACTAGGAACATAGAAAATTGGTGCCAGAAAACACGGCCTCGCCTGGAGTCGAAAAGGAGCTCTTAGATAAATCTCTAGACTATAAATAAAATCATCATCATCATGTCCCTTACGGTGATGGGTGTGAGCCGCGTTCTTTTTTGACCGGCCTCCACCGTGCTCGTTAACAATGCCAATTCCAAAAAATAACCATACTGTAATGTGAAATGTCTATTGTACGTCATATTGATCATATACCATATCATACCAAATTTAACGTCGAGAGCAAAGAAAGAAATAAGTTTACATGATTTCATGGAATGATTCCAACAAACTATGTCATAATCCCATTAGGCAAAAAAAGAAAACTCTTTTCAGAGGGATTGCATATCATAGCTCGAACAAAAGATGAGAACGACAAAAAAAGTTCAAGGTTAGTTATGTACTGATATTTTATGAGAAAAACAAAGCAACTTAATGAAACCAACACTCCCAGAAAGAGAAATAAAACAGGCACAATTTAAACAACAAAAAAAAAGCCTCTAGAAGATATGAAGAATAGAAGGGAAAAAAAAACTACAAGATTGATGCTGATGGACCAACTGAGGGTCGTGTAGGATGTCCAACTCGTAAATCAACCTTGTCACGATGTTGTCTGTTCTTAAGATGTACCTCGAAGTTATTCGCAGTTTCTCCAGGACCTGGTGTGTATAACTTGCCCGGGCAATCCTTACAGCGTACACGGGGCAAGAACATGTAAATCGTGTTATCAGGAGGTGTCTGGCCAGCAGGAATTTGTTGTTCCGTATCGGGGTTGAAGGGCGAATATTTCATGAGTGACTCGAAACTATCGTATGGATAATTCTTTTGGAGTTCGGCCAAGCAGCAGGCGAGCCATTCGGGAGAAGGAGGCTATTGAAGTCAAAGTGTTAGTATAGGCAAAGATTTGCTTTTGTGTGGATAAAAACAGTGTGATATATATTGATATACGTACAGGTGTATGGGCAGTGCCATCGGGATTTGGCGGTGGTGCTGGAACTCTTCCAAGTTGTCCAGAAGCTAGACCCGAGCCACCGACTTTAGCTGGTGCGCTCGACTTATCTGCTGCTGACACACTGGCCGTCATAGCCGCCACCGGGATAGGTACCGGAGTAATCTTGATCGTTTCGCCTGTAAGCAAAGCTCGTAACTTGAGTGGAGGAACGCGTAGAGTAATAATGAGTGAGAGTGGCTCATCGTCGTCGATGAGGTCTCTGTGACCACGACGACCAACGCGAGTTGCTTCGTGGTGCTCAGGAGTCTCGCTACGTCCTAGGTTGGCCATGCGCTGCTGTGCCGCTGAAGCTGCGCCGCGCATGCCACGAGTACGTGCGGTTCCTCCTGCGAGGCCCCCGAGGGCGCCGGGGGCGGGCGAATCTGGACTGGAGTCGTCACTATCGTCCGAGTCTGAGATATCGCCGTCTACACGGGCAGCTCCGGGACCACGACGCCGGCCTGCACCAGCTGCGCGCTTGAACAATCTGCTATCGTCGACATTCGTAGCCGAGGCAGGTAGCACAGAAGATACAACTAGAGTGCGAATGGTGCGAGCGCGTTCCTTGAGGTCGGGGAGCTGTGGTCCGCCACGACGGTTGACAGAGCGCTTTTGGCGGCGTTGTTCGCGGGATAGAATGGTTTCGTTGCGGTCCAAATCAACTTCGCTCATTTCGTAGAGATAAGGTGCAAACTCCTTTGCTTGTTGTTGTGGCCGGAAGATAGACGGTAGTGGCGTAGGGAGGAAGGCAGACACCAGATCAGCGTCTTCGATGGGTCGGCCGTCGAACGGATGTCCGATGCTGTAGAGACTCTTGGTGAAAAGCTGAGTTTGTTCTCGAATACAATGCGCAATTGCAGTCTTGAACTCGCCTGGTAGCGCTAGGTCGCGCGCCATACTTGCAGCAAACTCCTCCGGCAAGTTTAACGGGTTGTTCATCTCCCACTCAAACTGATCCACGAGGGTGTGTGTGCCGATAGTGATATTGAGCTTGATGAGCACTCGCATTTCGTCGTTCTTATAGGCGGTATATGGCAGTTCTGGGTCGAGAGGTTCATCTTCGAGGTAGACAAAGGGATAGTAGTCTTCGAGTTGCTCGTGCAGTTGTACGATGATTTGGTCATAGACTGAATTGTAGGCAGGTGGCTTGATTCCCATGTCCTCGACAAGCTGGGCGGCGAATATTTGTGGCGTAACGATTCTGTCGTGAATGTTCCATGTGAAGGTGTCGCGAAGCTTGATCTTATCGTATTCGACCTCGAGGCGCACCGGTACCAATTCTTCATGTAGTTCGGCCTGCTTCTTCATGTCCTTGCGCTTCCACTTGAGTGCTGGGGTTTGACGCTTTCCAGGGCGGGGTTTTTGGCTGGGATATATGATGCGAGAGTGAGCCATGTTCTCCGTGAAGCCGTTGGCGTAGCCTTGGTAGCCCTCACCATATAGCTGGCTGGGCGTGAACCAACTGAGGTAATCATTGCGCACACGGGCATAGTCGCGAACCTCATCGATGGCGTCCTGTGTGGACTTTTGCGATCTCTTGCCAACCTCGGTGAGATTGAGGGCAGCCAGCCAATCGCGCGTGATATATTGCTCAAGCATCATTTGCTGGAAAGTTTCCTTGGTCCGGACCGGGAGCACGGTGCTGGAAGCGTCGCCCGAGGACGCACCGGAACTGGCCGACTCATCAGGCCGCGCCGGCTCGGACCGAGAGCCTGGCATAGACATATTAGAGTGGCCCAGTCAATGGACGGCAATATATATGATAGGACCCGGGAGTGGAGTGGGAACGAGAAGGGCAATCTGAGCACAAGGCAAAGAGAGCAAAGGCTGTCTGTACACAAATGATAAGAGGTGGAACAGAAACACAAATAACACAGTAAGAAATATAGATAAACAATAGAGCACTAGGAGACGTTGTGCAACCAGGAATTCAGGACGCTAGATGGATGTGCGATGGAATTGCGACGGATCGGGGCGAAGCTGACAGAACGGCCGTTCTCGTCGTGAAAGTTGGCGACGGGAGAGGTGCAAAGGCCGGAAGGCTGGCGCCAAAAACTCCTATTCACGCGTAGCGCGACCCTGCTAACAGTGGCAATGTACCGTTTTGCCCATGTAAAGGTTTGATTGGTACATCGATGTGCTAGTGGCTGACCGAGCTTGAGCTGTGGCGTCTAGACCCTTTGTCAAGTTGTCGAATTGTAGAAAACCAGACCAAAAAAATAGTGCCACACTAGCGCCACATCGTCATACATCAAAAGCCCCACTTCCCCGCCCGAAACGGCAATTAGAAGAGAGTGAGGGCTTCGAATTGAAGCTTCATGCACAAGTACTGGACCTCTAGATTTTTCTAGAGCCTTTTCCTGACGTGACAGCGATTCTGCAGCACTAAACGGTGATATCATAGCTACTAGAAACCGATATTCAATATGGCCGAGGAAAAGAAGGAAATCGGTATGTCTATCTTTCTCATTGTCGTCTCTCTCTATATCTCCCCAATTACTCACTTCCGAGGCTTCCTCAAGCTTGGCCTGGGCTCCCTGTTTACTTGACTGGAATAGCTTTTGGATCGAATGCTATTTTTTCCCGCAACCCCGCCAAAAAAGCACGAAAACATGCCACCACCAGACTACCCGCGATTTACCTACAGGCTACCACGCGTTGAGGAACAATAGCGAAAGGATTCGACATCATCGTTGTGAAGACGAAGCATATCGACATATACATCTGGAGTAACAGTTTGTATTGCTTCTCGTAGTTGCTTCTGCCGTCATCTCTGTCTTCGTTTTCCTCTTCGTCGTAACCGTCATGCCGATACAACGAAGCCTCATTACCCATACTTATACGTGCTGTTGTCAACCGTTATCCTAACATTGCGCTATTCCCTCGGTTCTAGATTACACTCTCGCTAACCCCGATACTCTCACCAAGTACAAGGCTGCTGGTGAAATCTCGGAAAAGGTTCTCGAGGCTGTCAAGAAGCTTTGCGTTGCTGGCGCCAAGATTGTCGAGATCTGCGAGAAGGGCGACGCCATCCTCGAGGAGGAAGTTGAAAAGGTCTTCCGCGGCAAGAAGATCAACAAGGGTAAGTTGAACTATCATGATACTGTCTGCTCTATATTAAGCTTAGCTATGCTACTCACTCGACCGACTTGAACACTCGTTCTGGTGCTTAGTATGAGCGTCGGCTTTCGTATATATCTGGCACTCTAAATCCGAGTTGGTGCCGGAGCTAATAGGTTTTTTTTTTTTTGTATATATCAGGTTTTGCCCACCCCACCACTGTCTCCCCTAGCTCCTATGTCACTCCTTACACCCCCCTGAAGGGCGATGAGGCTGAGGCTGCTGTTGAGCTGAAGGCCAGCGAGGCCGTCAAGATCCAGCTTGGTGCTCAGATTGATGGCCTGGCTGCCATTGTCTGTGACACCATCATTGTTGGCGAGGCCGGCGAGATCACCGGTCGTGATGCTGACCTGCTGCTGGCCAACCACTACGCCAACGAGGTCCTTCTGCGCTTGATGGTCCCCCCCGGTCTTCTGGCCACTGGCACCGACGAGGAGAAGGCCAAGGCCGCTGCTGTCAAGCCTCCTTCCCAGGCCAAGATCAACTCCGTTCTGGATAAGGTTGTCAAGTCGTTCGACTGCAACCTGATCGAAAGCACCACTTCGTGGCTGTTCGAGCACAAGGACATCGAGTCTAAGAAGAAGATCATTCTGGCTCCTGGTGAGGGTACCAAGGGTGATGGCTCTGCTGAGATCGGTGATGTCTGGGGTGTCGAGATTGGTGTTTCGCAGCAGTCCGGCAAGGTCAAGACTTTGGAGCAGCGCTCTACTCTGCACCGCCGCACTAACCAGACCTACGGCCTCAAGCGTCCCACCTCGCGCAAGATCCTCTCCGAAGTGCAGAAGAAGTTCGGCACATTCCCCTTCTCGCTCAGACAGCTGGAGGACGAGCGTGATGCCAAGTCTGGTGTCGTCGAGTGCGTCCGTGGCAACGTTTTCCGTCAGTACGAGCTGGTCGGTGAGAAAGACAACGCCCCCGTTGCCCGTCTGCTGACTACCATCGGTAAGTTTATTTCCCTAGTATCTATCGGCTGATGTTGAGGTCACAACACACGTATACTACTTTTGGAAATGTTTTGTTCTGCTAACCATGTTGTCAATAGCTGTCACCAAGAATGGTATCACCAAGCTGGCGGCCCCCCCTGCTCTGGACCTGTCGTTGATCAAGAGTGATAAGAAGATCGAGGATGAGGAGATTCTTGCTATCCTGGAGCAGCCCCTGCGGAAGGAGAAGAAGGCTAAGAACAAGAAGAAGAACTAAGGAAGGGTTCAATCTCTAGCATCTCATACTAAACCTATCCTGGTGCTTCACCTTCAGCATCTAAATGAATAAAAAACACAATACGAAATAATAAGTCACGCAAGATACCATACAAACCATGTTTGCATAATATAACGTCACCACGAGGATAACGCTTTGGCAATAGGCATGATAACTAGACGTAATCAAATGTTTACATATGGCTAACGTCGATTGTATTTTGCCTTTGCCAAAATAGAAAGCTAGGGCTCAATGAGGCAGTCATTTATTGGTATCTTAAGCAAATCGCTACCGTCCACTTCCATCCATCTACTTACCATTTATTTCATTGCTTGGCTTGTTGTGCTCAAACAAAAGGCTCCTGGTTGGCCCACCGCACAAGATTGGATATTTAGTCACTGGCTAGGATTGGATGGAATGATGCAGTGCTATGATGAATGATAGGATGGTATGTCGCCCACGGTGTATGGTTTTTCTTTCTTTTTCCAAAACGAAGATGTGATGGTCATAGTATTCCCTCTTGGATTTTATATTTGTCTCGCTGTAGGGCTTCATAGGCGCCACATAGCCTCTATTGCTTTTTTGTGAGAGAATACAGCATCAGTGGCCTTTTGAAGTGTCACACAAAGACTAACACACACCAGAGGTATGAGTTTGTATCAGGCTGCTATACTATCTTTGGTATATCTTGTAGGCGGTCAGCGGGACGGTGGGCAAGATACCACGGAATAGAATAGGAACAAGTGGCCGGATGTGTCTCTGCATCTCTGCTAGTACATATGTTGGACCGGCTGCGTTGGTTGGTAGGGTAGCTTGCAGTCGCCTGCAGCAAGCAGCATATACGTTATGTACATATTCTATTCACATATGTGTATAATATAGGAAGTCTATACAGTGTAGATAACGGAGGTGGTGGGCGGCAGAAACTCGTAATGATGTCAAGCTTGAAGAGGAATTATATAGCGTATGTGATGTGTGGCTTGATAATCAAGTGACAGCATCGGGCGTAATAATGATTGTTCGCTGACTTGTTCTGTTTTCTCCTCGCTCTGAGTTTTTGCTTGGCATTTTCTAATAACTTACTGGTAGGTCGTTGTTGATTACCAGCTCAACCAACTCTGGAGAATTATTGCTTCTATAAAATGCAGCGTCTTGAGCACTGAAGCCACTGAAGATAGTGGGTAGTACTCGGGCCGATATAGCAGCCTAAGCCCTGTGAGACTTAAACTGTTGCGCTGTTCCCCCTGGGTGGCCGGGTGCTGTAATTAAGTAATTAACAGTAAAGTCAATGCAGTGCAGACCGTGCCAACGCTGGAAGCTTTGCTAAGAAATCCTCGGCCAAAGCCAGAACGAACAACCATCTCCCAAAAATCGCCTCACAGGCTTACTATCTGTGTTGTTGCGTTCAAACTTTGGAAGAGAGGCCGCATCATTATTTTTGTTCCAAGTCTCATCAAGCCATCGAAACAATCGACAATTGAGCAGCGAAACTGGGTTTCGGTTCTATTTTCCTGCTTCTCTACACGCAGGCCTCGAAATATTAACGGTGCGAACGCGGTTTTCCTGCATTTTTGTTCGCCCCCCTTCTTCTTTTTCTTCTTTTTTTTTTTTCTTGCTCTAAACATAATCTTCCTAGTGAACGACGAGATTGCCTTGAATATCTACTTTTCTAGTCTTTTTTTCCTTCTTCCCTGGCCACATAACAGAAAACCGAACGCTATTCCAGCACTAAGTCTTAGAACGACCAGAATATAGAGACTCGTCCAAATTTCCGAAGCCCGAGATACATCTTGAGCACGCCAAACTTCATACACTACGCGGCGCGCAACAATTATAACACCGCAATAATCGACCAGGTCTTTCCGCGCCTGATATCGTCCAGATAGAGACGACACAGAGAGAGGAACGCAGAAAGAAAGATAAGGCTAGCTTGCTAGAGCACGAACGGACGCGGTAGGTGCCCATCTATCTCGGTGGAGGCCAGCCCATTGCGCGAGCCTTGAAACACAAGCAAGAGACTAATGGCAAGCCGTAGCTCGTGACCGAGAGACAGAGACGTTGACTACATAGTCCTCCAAATAAGGCCCCCCGGAGGTGGTGCCGACAACAGTCGGAACGCCATTTTACAGGCAGGCCTTAGCTGATAGGCATCAGCCAGTCACTGCGAGATAGGGAGGCTTAGGGAAGCAATAGTTACGGAGACACGCAGAGACGTGGGCAGAAGGGCAAAGCCAAGGATAGGGCCGCACAATGTCTACGCGGGCCACCCGGTCTCGAATCTCCAGCCCCGCGCAACCTCCAATATCAGCAGCTTCAGCAACAACGGCATCAACAACAACATCGACAGCAACACCAATTGGAGGGACCCCAAATGCTAGTGGCGAGATCGCGGCTTTTCGGGGCGCAGCAGGCAACGGCAGTTCGCGGTCAATTATGCAGAAATGGCTAGAGCCCGACTTGCAAAACAAGCCCAGTTTTGAAGAGCACGGGCTTATCCGCTGCGGCGTGCTGGAGAACATGGCAGCCTTGGGCACGCTCCCAAAAATGCCGCCCAAGAAGCGGTCACAAAACAGTCGAAGCGCGACGGCAATTGTGAACAGAGGTGGCGATAAGGACAGCAAGCAGCAGCAACAACAACAACAGCAGCCGGTCCGCAAAATCATATTGCACCCGCCTGGATCGGCGTCCAAGAGTACGGCCAACAAGAGGTCTACGAATAACGAAGGTCACAGAGGTGAAGAGAGTCCTCTACATGGCAATAGTCAGCACCAGACACCAGGTGGCTCGGCGCGTTCCTCAGGCGACGCCGGTGAGGACATCGAGATGTTTTCTGACCTACCCGGGCCTAAATCAGGCGCCAATAGCCGTCGAACAACTTTAAAAGATTTTACAGCACGGCACGGCGACCAGGATGACGACGACGATTATCGGCCAACTGTCAAGAAATCACGCATAGGCAGCAGCCATCACAACAGCAAATCACAGGCAGTGTCAGCAACGCCAACAGCCGCATTAGCCGCCCTAGCCGCCAACAGAGACTCCTCTGAAACGCCCAAGGAGTTGGGCAGCGCACATTTGGGCGCCGAGGCTGCAGATTCCGAGGGAGCATCCTCGTTGGCAGCCACGCCTTCAGCAGTGACTGGCCAGCGAAGGTTTAGGCAGCGCGCCGCAGCTTCAGTTGCAACAGTGGCAGCGGCTAAAAGCGCCAGCATCGAAGCTGTAGCCGAGACAGTTAAGAATATTGTACGCCTTGCCGAAAGCCAGGGCCGACACACTACGGCTCAGGCAATACAGACTCTATACAACGAGAACGCCGGTGACCTTGAATTTCTCGAGATCATCGACCGCATCTACCGCAAGCGTAACCGCAAGACTGAGACAGCCATGTGGACTCAGTTTGAGCGACTGATTGCCGAGAAGAAGTGCAGCTACGACGACGACGATGAAGATGATGATAGCCCCGATGTTGGTCGCGGCGACTACAGCGACAGCGATGGCGTTAGCGATGCAGCTGAGGCCCAAAATCCCGGAATACACCTAATGAAGCATCTGGCTGTCGGCGACTATTTGGCTGCTGATGGTGGCGTCTCATCATCTACAAAGAGTGCACAAAAGCGAAGGGCTGACGGAGCACGTGATTCGGCAGATAAGACTAGCAGCAGCAGAAATAGTAGGAGTAGCAGGAATCGCGGCGGAAACGGTGGCTCGTCTGGGTTTGGGTCCACGCCAGGGTTTGGGTCTGGCTCGGGCGCTGCTCCTACAACAGCAACTACTGCAACTGCAACAACAACGGCTGCAAATGCAGCTACTGCAACTGGCACAGGAGGGCTTAGCACCCACCACCATCACAATTCCGGTGCTAAAACCCGCAACAATAACAGTAAAAAAGACAAGGCTGGCGTTGATTTCGAGCCTGGCGCAATGCACCAATCACCTGACGCGAGCAACGGCGTCAATGGTAGCAGCAGCAGTCGCCCGCAATCGTCGTCCTCGCGCCTGATCAAGCTCAAGTCCCGTGCAGGTGCTGCCGTGGCCCTGGCATCCTCCAGCCCGTCGTCGACGCAGCCTCACCAGAAGCGCCCTGTAAAGAAACACCGGGGTGAGATTGCCGACAGCCTCCATGAGAATGACGGAGACGACGATGGTGGCCTAGCCTCACCGTCGTCGCCATGCCCTGCGCCACGCATCGTGGCCATCTCTAGCAATTCGGCCAGCGCCACAGTAGCCCGAAAGCCGCGGCATAGATCGCTGTCGGTGTCTAGCGGGTCCTCGCTTTCGTCCTTGTCGTCTCTTGATGAAGATGCCATGCTCTCGGATGTTGACACCGCGTCTCGTGATGGGCTCGATGAGGACGATAGCGACCAGCCAATGACAGGCCAGGATGTCGGTACAGCCAATCACAGCTCGATACGCAAAGGCAAGGAGAACAAGACCAGTGGAAGTAGCAACAGAGGAGCGACCATCAAACTAACGTCCCATCTTGGGTTCGGTCAAGGCAAGAAGTCCAAGGCAGCAGCAAATGGCGGCGTTTCTGCGTCTGGCCTAGCAACCAGCGGCAACACAGGCAAAATCAGGGCAAAACACAATAAGGCTATCCTCTCCTCCACATCTTCTTCTTCTGCTACTGCTACCACTTCATTCCAACCGACAACAATCGACGATTTCTTTCGTCGCTCTACTCAGCTGCACAGCGCGTACAAGGCTCAGCAAGACGACTCCGCGCTTTCTGCCTCATCCAACCCTAAAAATTCTGCTTTGTCGTCGACTGACTCTGCCACACCATTCTCATCGCTGGAAGACGCTGAAAAGGCCACCGTTGACTCTATTGCCGTGCTTCGCCAGGCCTGCAGCTCCAACGTTGCCAGTATCACCCCCACTAACTCGAGTTTTGTGCGTGAAACCACGTCTCAAGCTATGCAGGCTGACGGGTTCCGTCTTCGTCCGCTGCCCAGCCAGCCCATGCTTGGAGCCACCATCGCGTCTTCCATTGAAGGCTCTGATGACGGCAGCCAGACCAACAGCCAGAGATCGACCACTTCCAAGAAGCGTCGGTCAGTGGCAGCACAAGCACCAGTACCCACGCCAGCCTCTATGTCGGGCACAGTCTCGACTGTCTCCTCGTCTTCGCTGTCGTCGATTTCTTCATTGACATCTTCTGCCACCCTTCTGGCTACCGCTGTGCCCTCTGCACCTGCTTCTGGCGGCAGAGCCACGCGGTCATCGCTCAAGCGGCCACACGATGGTGACGAGACAATGCTCGACGTCGGATCACCACCCAGAGCCGTTTCTCGCTCTCCCTCGCGTGCGGTGACGCCTTCGCTCCCACCATCAAAGAAGCAGCGCACCGGGCCTCGGGTTAAGAACTCTCCCAAGAAGGGAGCTGCGATATTGGCCGGTGTCCCACGTCCGCCATCTCGTTCTGGTGCCGACTCTGGTCCTTCTCAGGACAACGACGACTTTTGTTCTGCCTGTGGCGTTAGCGGTGAATTACTGTGCTGCGATAATTGCGTCAAGGCCTTCCATTTTGGCTGCATCGATGTCGAACCCGAAAAGCTGCCAGATCAATGGTTTTGCTGGGAGTGCCGCATCACCAAAGCACCTTCGACTCTTCAGCTCTCGCCACCACGTGGTGCTTTTGCTCCTCTCGAAATAGCATTAGAGCGTAGCAATCCCCGTGTCTTCAGATTGCCTGAAGATATCCAGAACTTCTTCGAGGGCGTCAAGGCCGCTGCCGATGGTTCGTACGAGGATATCCAGCCGCCAGCTAAGAAGTAAGTTTTTCTCAATATCCATCTAACTATTTTCGCAATATTTCATTGTCTGTTTCCTAGACATATACATTAACCTTTATTCTAACTTCTCTAGGCGTGACAGAAAAGCCGATGACTCGGTCGATTGGTACAAGTTGCGAGACTCGGATGAGGCTGTTCTCTGCAAAGCTTGCCATCTGCCTTCTGACTCTGTCCGACCCATCATTCCCTGCAGCAAGTGTGGCTTGTATTGGCATCTGGATTGCTTAGATGAGCCATTGACGGTGCCGCCTGTTCTCAAAACCTGGAATTGCCCGTTGCACGTTGATCCCGATGCTCTTGCTATGATGATCTCAGGCCCAGCTCACCGATACCGCAGAGTGCGAAGTGCGTCGACAATTACGCCCATGTTCTCTCGTGGCAACCGCAATAACGGTATCATTGAGGTCGACGATGACTTGGACCAGTACTTCAATTCGTACAAGGCAAACATTCGGAAGTCTCGGAATTCTGGTTGGGCTGATCCACAATCTTTTGGTCGCACATATCGTCTCAAGGCCAGTTCCATCGTTGAAGACTTTATCGAAAGGTATGTAAACTTTATCATGTTTCCTAGCATCATGCTATATTGCATATACTAACTCTTTCTCTCTCTTTTGTTTAGCATTCACGTTGAGAAGCGTCCTGCAACAATTGCCGGTCGTCAGTTGAAAATGGCAAAGATTGCCAGGGAACGACAGGCTAAAGAGAAGCTCGAAATCCAGCAGCTTTCAACCCAAGAAGTCGAGGCTGCTCTCGCGATCGCGAATTTCTCAAGCACATTTCAAGCGTCGGCTTCTTCACCCGCCCCACAACAATCGTCACCCCCATCATCTAAATTATCCTCTTTAACCCACTATCCTCAGCCATCTACACCCAAGCCTACCAAGGAAACCCTCACTATTCCTGCTTCTCCTGCGCCTACACACTCACCCAAGACTGAATCCGATTACGACAACAACGCCCTGGCCTCGCTCGCCTCTCCTGCGCCCGAATCAACTGATGATGTGCTATCGTTCATCACCGGCCTACCTACCTCGCTTATTGCCAATGGCGCCCCATTGCCAGAAGCTGCCAAGAAACGGCTTCGTGCTGCCATGCTTCGCATGCAGATGGCATTAGACGACGATGCACCAACGCCGCCATTAGATGCGACGAAATCCTTTCCATTGTCGCCCATGCCTATAGCACATCAATATAGTAAAGTAAGGTTAAAGGCAGTGACTGATTCTACACCACAGCAAGTACGCATCAAGAAGGAACCAGCAGCATCTACTACAATTGCGTCTTTCCCTCCTTCACAGGAACAGAGAGAGACTTTAGATGCTGCTATGGCCGAGTCTGAAGTTGATGTCGAAGTTGAACCGGCAATTGTATCTCTAAAGCCGATACAACAACGCCGGGTGAATGCAAAGGCAGCTGCCGCTGCTATAGCGACAGCCACATCTCGTCCATTCGTCATCGTAGATGACGAAGAAGCTATGAGTGATGACGTTTCCATTTCAGCGGAAATATAATCATGTAGACAGATATGACAGGAATAAACCACACAAGCAACAGGAACCTCGTTATTGTTGTACATATACTTGATTACTCTTTCCTTTTATTTCATAGCCCGTTCTGTTTCATAGATATGGTTGCTCCATCTTCAATAACTTGACAAATTACTACTACACACTTACACTCCTCTATTATCATCATCACTACTACACAATTTCTCATTACTACTACTTACTAGTTAGTATGGTCTCGTTTATTCTCTCTAGATTATCATCTTTCCCTGTCGGTTTTATTCGTGTTATCTACCTGAAGTATACTACCAATACACACGCACACATTTGTACATAGTTACTTTTTATCTTCCATAGTCTACTTAATGAGATTACCATTATCAACATATTCATACAATTAGAAACAAATGAAGAAAAAAATGAAAAATATTCATTGAACAAAAAGTCACGATTTTCAAGCAGTATATATATAAAATAAATCAAATAGATAAAAAACTCGGCTTTTGTGTACGTATTTCTTATACAATTTTTTGTTTTTTCTACAATGATCTAAAAACCGAACATAAAAGAAGATGTAAAGAAACAAGGGAAAAAGGAGTAGAAAGAACAGGAATATAAAACAAGGGAAGTGAATGAAGAAAGAAAAAAAGAGACAAACGTTATGAAATGACCCAGTAATGACAAAAAGAGAATACAAAACATCAAAGAGAAACCATAAGGTGAACGTGGCTAACAATTCAGAAGAGATAAATATGTTAGGAATGATGACATAACAACTAAACAACGATATCAACGACACATACAGAAACAGAAAATAGAGAGAGTTTGTCTGTGAACTCCGTCATACTTTTAACGGCGAGCGTTATCCTGGTTCTGCTGTCTGGGGCCACCTCCGCCCTGCATGTTGTTGTTGAAACCACCCATGGGCGGCATCTGGTTGCCATTGTTACCGTTGTTGCTGTTGCTGTTGCTGTTGCTGTTTCCATAGCCTCCATATGGTCCCAATGGCCCGCCAGCATTCATGTTGAGGCCCGGTGGGTAGTTGGGCGCACTGCTAGCACTCATGCCTGGAGGTTGAGTCTGCGCCACTCCGCGGAACTGATCACCACCGTAGTTGTTGCCTCCATAACCTCCGTTGCCGCCATTGCCCATCGGGGGATAGAAGTTGTTCATGGAGCCGCCACGTTGAGGCATTCCCTGGTGACCACCTTGGTGATAAGGCATCATTGGAGGCTGCTGGGGAATGGGCGTTTGTTGCGAAAAGGTATTAGCCACAGGACCAAACGAGGGGAATGGCGTGACGCCTGAGTCGGGAGCATCGCCGCGGCCTTGGTTGTAAGAGCCCTCGTTGCCGTATCCAGGTTGCTGAGCACCACCACCTAGTCCGTGGGGACCATTATAGTAAGGCATGCCGCCAGGCTGCTGAGATTTGCCCTGGGGGTTGGTCTGGCCAGTCGAACCAGGAGGTCCTTGGGCTTGGCGAGGAGTGGTGGCTCTTTGGCGCTGGTCAGAAGGTGCGAGGTCGCGAGATGCGTTCGTGTTGGAACCACGCGTCGACATGCCCACCTCATCCATCAGACGCTTGTATCCTTGACTGGGTTGGGCTTTGATAGAGACCAGAACAGACTTGACGATATCAACAACCTTAGGACGCAGATTGTCGTCAAAGAATGGAGTGGTCAAGACCTTGAAGATGAGGGTAGCTCCGCAGACATGATCACTCAATATGCCCTCCAAAACCTTCTGCTCCTGAGAGAAGAACATAGCCTGCAGAATGATATCCCGGGCATCGGGCTCAGCCTTCTGGTTGACAACCTTCAATACAGTCAAGTAGGCCACTTTATGGGTGCAGAGAAGGACAAGGTGCTTAGCCAGATGAGGCGCTAACAAAGCACGACGATGGGGAAAAGTGCAAGAGTCAAGGTACCAAGTCAACAACAGAGCACCATTAGCGTTGGTTGCGAGCTGAGCACTGTGAAGAGCGATCGCGGCAGCCATCATACGCTGGCCGTCCTTACCACAGGCATAGGCCTCAAGACAAGCCCGCATAGCACGGGCACCGTAGCGACCCTGGGCAATCTGCCACATCCGACGCAGCATAGCCTCGAAGATGAAGTCATTGTAGATGGGGCCGAATTTCAGGCAGCCCTGCAGAACATAGTTTCCGTACTGATCCAGGAATAGCGACACAGTGTAGGGGCGCAGGTTGTCGCCAATCATCCTCATTTGCTTGGGAGTCTTGCAAACATCGATGATCTTCTGGGCAGCCCAAGTACCGTTCTTGTGGACGCCGATCTCGGCCATATGGGGGGCAATGTAGACGAGCATTTGATCACGAACGTCATCCGAACAATGCTCAAAGAGCTTCTGAACCACAGTGTTGCCAAGGTAGTCAGAAGACAGTTCTGCAATTTCAGGTAACATCTGCACGGCAGTGTGCTCAATCTCCTCACGAGCCATAGTCTGGTTGTCAATACGCTTCCTGATATCTCTCAATCTAGGAGCATCGTATTGTCTGTTATGACTAGCTTCTTTAACGGGAGGGATCTCGAGGAAGTAGTCATCATATTCGCAGGCCTTTGCCAACCGCTCGGAAAGACGAGATATGCTATCGATATCATCCTTACGAGCCCCTTCAGCAAATTTAAGAGCGATTTCATGGATCTGCTCAGACATGTCGCTCAAGGGGATGCTTTCAGGCACATTGGGTATGTGAGGAGTGACGCTAACATCATCAGCAGCAGGCTGTTCACGAGCAGATGGGTCGGGGCTTGGGCTAGGGAAAGCGCCCTCGTTACTAGGAGTGTTAGACTGAGACGGAGGCTTAGCATAGTTAATGCGGATAGGGCCAGAACCGGGGAATATCTCCTTTCCATTCATCTCACGACGAGCAGCAGAAGCAGCTTCTGCAGATTCAAAATTGACAAAGCCACAGTTTTTGTGAGTCAATACACGAACAGATATGATGGGTCCGTAGGCTTTAAACATTTCCGTGAGCGTAGAGGTCGTGGTTGAGGTCGGGATGTTGCCTAGCCATAGGGCACAAGTAGGACCTTCAATCAGACCCTGCTCCTCGGCGGTAGCACCAGTGTTACGACTAGAGGCTCTCGCAATAGAGAGCGCATTGACCGAGTTTGCCATGTCCTCATATTCTGGCTCGTGATGCATGCGCAGTTCTGGCGACACGAGGTTCACGGGCAGGTTCTGTGACGAAGGGATGTAGGAACCTATGAGACGAGATCCAGGCGTGTCAAGGACACCAGCAGTTCTAGCACGGGGGCGTGTCAAGAAAGGCGCCTGAGAGGCAAGAGCTTGAACAGCCATGTTGTGGTTCGCAATAGCAGTGTGTGTAGCTACTATACGCTCCTGCAGCTCAGCGGCTTGGTTCTGCAACATTGTAGCTTCGTCAATGATGTCCTCCTCGTCGTCATACTTGTCCGTGTTGTTGACCGAGTAAGATCTAAATCTGTTGCCACGATTATCGTCGATGTGGTCGAGATAGATAGGTGTTGGCAAGGTAGATGGGGTTGGTTCGGCGAGGCCGAGGTAGTCCAAGGTCCGCATACCCTCAGGCTCGCTACCATCGCGGAATGCGGAGTGAGAAGGCGAGCTAGGACCATTGGAGCCAACACTAGCAATACTAGCAAGTGTAGCACCACGCTCACGAGTAGTTCCGCGTGTCCAGCCGCTGAAGTTTGACGGGCCTCCGAATAGAGGAGTGTTAGTGATGGGGAATGGCATGGCCTGGGGCATCGAGCCAGCACGCAATCTACTGAGAGCCGTTGAGTTTGAATCAACATCCAGATTGGGAGACTTGGTGAATGAAAGTGCAGGTGGTCTCAAAGGCCCGGGTGCAACATTGATCGGTGGCACGCCAGGCAAGCCAGTTAAACCTACAGGAGGGCCGGCCGGCCATCTAGACGGAACAGTGCCAGCTCTTGCACGTCTAGTGTTCGTAGGGGTAGTCAGGGAGCCAAATGCACCAGTCTGCTCGACTAGCGAGAAGTCGGGAAACTCTCCGGTAGGAGACTCGGGTATGTTTTCGCGAAGAGGGGTAGAATTGCCACTGGTAGGTGGACCATTCCAAGGGTTCGGAAGGTTAGAACCGCCCGTTTCGTGGAATTGAATCTCGCGAGCTCTAGAGAGATGAGATGTTTTGTTAGCAGAGTTTCATTCTGCCTGGAGTATGGGTTTAGTAGCCTAGTTAAGCCAGATAGCAGAGATTTAGCCTACCTCTTGGGCATGAGTCGGGCAGATCCAGGGTTCAAGCCAAGTTCCCGGTTTGGAGAGACATTTCCGGATCGTGAGATGCCAGTCAACGGAGCCGAGCCGGGAGCTTGGAGGCCGTAGGGAGAGCGAACGGGAGGCGGGTCATTAGATGAGGTGCTCGTTGTCGGAGACGAGGTTCTATTTGGCTGCTGAGGATAACCCAGTACCAGGTTAGAGCGTTGAGAAGCCATGCTTGACAAGAGCAGCCTTACAATAGGCTAATGACGAGAGAACGATGAATGCAATGGATATTCCGACAAAAGAAATGAAGGAAAAGAATAAAGGATTGTTCCAAAAGGGACAATGCAATAAAAAATGAGTATGCCGGTGGATTCCCTCAATCAATTGGTCAACCAATAGTGTGGGGTCTGCAACGAGTTTTCAGGTGGTGATATCTAGAGAGCTAAATAGAGGGAAAAACCAAGATATCTGCCCTGTTGAGAAGGCTGTCTGTCGGGCTAGGTAGGGGACAGCGACAGAAAAGGACAAGAAGAGGTAAATGTGCTGAAAGCTTCGATAGCGACAGAGCGATAGTCGAAGCGGCACGGATAGACAACAGAAATTAAATAATACGTTGTTAAGGTCTAGTGCTTAGATATTACACGGGGCATCAACAGCTGCTAAGGGGAGCGAGAGCCAGGTAGAAGATATTGTATGGGGAAGTCAGAGAGTTCTAGATCGAGACAGGTGGTTTGGAATGATAATGATTGCGCGGCATCAAGAAGTGTCGTCGGGGCGGTTCTCGGGCCGTTCGAAGGCAAAGGGAGTCGAGAAGCTGAGAATCGGGAAATAGAAAATAAAACAGTATATAAGGAAAATATAAAGCGGTAGATAAAACAGAAGCTGCTTCAAGAACGGAGTTCCGATGCGTTAGAGACAGTTGGAAGAGAAGGAAAGAAAAAGTTGACGATGGTCTGTATTTATGACAGCAACAACCAAGCAGGAAAAAGAAGAAATGTGGCACGGCGTCTATATCCCCAAGGTGTCACTTGGTTGAATGTCGGGAATGACTTGGCTGGCAGGCTAAGGCCGGTAGGTTTAAAGACAATTAAGGCAACTAACTGGACTGAACTAACTGCAACGAACAGCGGCTGCGTAGCAGCGGAAGAATCGACGATGCACAAAAAATAGTAGAGTAGCAAAACGAAAATAAAATGGTATGAGGAAGAGAAAAGACACAAATAGCTCCTCAATTGGCAGAGAAGAAAAGAGCCGGTCAGGCAAGGTCCAGGTCAAGGCAGCAAAAAGCACAGTAAGCAAGCACTATTGCTATGGCTTTTCGCTACTGTTCTGTTGTCTACTCTATTATAGTTGACAAGGTTCAATGGCCACAGTATGGAAGCGATGGATGAGCCTGCTATTGGGATGCCACGCTTTATGAAGCTTTGGGAATAAAAGAAGACGAAGAAGCTCGCAGATGGTGAAGAGGCGAGCCAAAAAATGAGTGACAGAAAAAAAAAATACAATGGGCGAAGGGGGCGGGCGGGAAAATGATGGCGATGAAATAGAAATAATAGAAAACTTTGATGGGTTTAATGTACAGATGCCATTAGCTTCGATGATCGAGGAGAGCAATGAAAAATCAAAAAAGCAATGAAAATGAAGCTGGCAAAACCAAAATGACGGTGTTTATCGGGAGAAAATAAAACAGAAAGAAGAAATAAATAACAGAGGAAGAAAAGAAATAAATAAAAAAAGGAGAGAGAATTCTTCGATTCCTAAGAATGCAAGCGGCGATGTGGGCAGTTGCTCGATTCAATAAAAAAAGAACAAGTATAGAAAAAAATTACAAAAGAGCACTGCTTCTTTTGGTAACAGCGGGCGGAAGAACCGATGTTGCAGAGTAGTTGCTAAGAACCTAAAAACCAGGGAAACAAAACAGCATGTTACGTGTTGCTCTTGCCGAGCCAGGCGAATGCGTGGTGCCTTCCTTAACGGCCAGTTTCCACCTTTGATCTATAACAGTTTTTTTTTTTTCCTTTTTTCCCTTTTGTTTTCCACAGATAATAACTGTGTTAGTTATAAAGCGTGAGTTATAAAGACTCAATAGAAAGATAGACACCCAAAAAAAAAATACACAGTTAGGAGGTAATTTTGTGCGAACTACACTCGCAGATGGGGGATTTATACTGCTATGTAGTTATGAGCTCTTTTTTTGTGATATGTTTTGATCCTGTAACGATGAGGACGCAAGTTTCGGAAAGCTATCAAGGTCTCTTTAGTTCGGTATTAAGAATTATATTATCTAGCATTTTTATAGCCCCGAAGCCGATCTCTAGGGGAGCATGGAAGGAAAAGAGAGAAGAAAGGATAAATGGTAAAAATAGAATACCTCAGGCTTCTGTATAGTACTACTTTGCTTCTCTTTAAGTATTCAACGTCGAAAATGTAACGCCTCCCAACAGGCTCAAACCCCATCCTATCAAGTGGCTATTTTGCTGCTAGGAGCCAGGCAGTAACCATGATCCAGACAGGACCGGCAGGCTCGGCACACTATATATACAAAAGCTTGCCAACGAGCCTGCTAGTACCTGACCGGGCACGGTCTGGACCGCTTGAGTTTACGAGATATTGCCATCAGTCTCTGTTGTGTATATGTAGTGGTGCAATGTGTAGAGTCCAGAAAGAAAAGCACAGGCTTCTTCTTGATACTACTTATTACTATGACTTTGGTTTGTTTGACTGGGGAGCCTGTCCTCTTTCCCCCTCCCTCCCCGAACTAAGCCTGGCCTGACCTCGAGAGCCGAAAGAGCTTGCGTTGCCGTGTTTTGCCAGGATAAAGTTATCGATCCGGGGTTGTCTTCAATATAGCTCTTAGCTATCCCAATAATGCAGATCCGTCCGCAGATACAAGCTTCAAACTACGCCCCAGCAAACCACGGTGATACTAATACACTTCTCGAGGCCTTACTTGTTCTCTTCTTATTCTCTCTCGTTCTCTTTCCTCTATCACTCGCCACTTCCTGATGATGTTTAGCCACTGGTGGATGTCACGGCTAGCTTTCTGATCCCTTAACCCGTTATAAGCCTTTTGAGTCATCGCTTATCTGTGAAGCCGTAACCCAGATCCATAAGGGTTTACACAAACCGACGACATGTCATACGTCTTTGAGAATTTACTCACTTGCCAGCTTCTATTTGTTAAACTGGACGATCGTCGTCCTAGCGAATATTTTTGAAGATTTGCTCAAACTTGAACTACTAACAAACTTGCTTGACTTTTTTTTTTTTTTTTTTTCAAACTGTTTCAGCGTATCCCTTCTCGCCTCCCTTTTCGATTTGATTTCTTCCATAGGCGGGGTATGAGTAGGGAAAAAAGAAAAAAGCCCTTTTTCTTCTTCTGTTTTCTGCAACTATGTACAGATATACATGTATATAGCTCTAGAAAATCAAGACACCGCTAACGAACCACCTGTCCTTCTTTCCGTTATTTCCATCTGGCAGCATTTTAGCCAATCCCGTGGGAGTATCCAGTCCTGCTTCGAAGCAAAGACCTCGTCTGAGCCTCTTTTCTTTCTTTCTTTTTCTGGGCCTTCCACGTCAGCTTAAGCCAGGCTACGAGTAACGCTCCCTTATACCCTTATTATAGCCCAGCAAAGAGAAGGAAAAAACGAACCAGAAAAAAAGAGGAGAACTCCGTCTGTGTGCTCTCAACGTAGCAGTTCGGTTTTTTTTCTTCTTGGTCTTTTTTTTCCTTTTTGCTTCTCGAAAAATAGGCCCGCCCGAGTCCTATTTTTTTTTTTAATACCGATTCAATCTCCCAAAATGGGCCGTTCGTCCTCAAGTCGCAATTTTTTTTCAATTCATTTATCTTATGCAGCTATAGAGCTATGAAGATCTCAAGTCGCAATACATATGTAGAATTCGACGCCTTAGTTGAGCCAGGCTATTGCAGGCTCTAATACGCCGTAGCAAATGCAAAGAACTACTGACCTAGTAACTACAATATAATATGACTACCAGTGTACCATACAAGACAGGGTTCTTGCTGCCCTGTGATTTGACGACGCTTTGCCCTAACACTTTACGTACTAACATGCAACATGCAGATCATAACCGCCACCTGAAAGCTTGGATCACTCTTGTCTTCTGTCTGTTCTCCCCATTCATGTGTCTACAAACAGTTCCTTAGAAAGTCACAAGAGCAATTTTATAGGTAACTGGAGAACAGCCAATGTGTCTCCTCCACTCAAACTAAGCTTCCATCGAGAATCGAGAGACACGTCGAGACAAGGGCTACTATGAAACAACAACACACACGCACCCCTTACCCGAACTTCTTTTCTTTTTCCCTTTCTCCCTCTCTTTTCTTGGCTTTTTTCTCTCTTTTTGTCATTTTTGACCACAGCCATGTCCCATCCTCATCCCTTCTAATCATGGCATTTATTCAAGTTGCAAACTTAGACATATGTACATTATACATATCAGGAAGAACGAAGCTTCTGCCGTATTTGTGCTTGCCATTGGATATCCTATATGTATGAAAAACCCCCGGCTTGGGGCATATAAATAACAGCTTCTCTCACTTACCAAATCTTTTACTAGCTGACCCCTAGTCTGAAGCCCGTACAAAGTCCGTACATGATGAAACCCTGATCTATATACCTTGCCAGTTCTTCCTTGTCCATGTTTTTTTTTTACTCTTTTGTTTTCCGCATACTACCGAAATCGTCTGCTTGTGGAAGATATAACTATATAAAATGAAAAGTCTATGTCAAGGTCTTGATTTGCATCTGAGATCTTCCCGGAATTCAGTGTTGAATATTGATCTTGTACAATCCATGAATACATAGCATCAAGTCTCTTCCCCTTTAAACACCGGAAAAGTGAACATACATATCTCATAAAGGCCGTTAAAAAGCGCCCCCATTGACTCTTTTCTCACGCTAATGCGCTGGTCTATATAATGACGACTTGGGTGATGTTTTAGCCCCCTACCGATCCAAAGCAGGACAACGAAAAGGCGAAGAAGACAAAGAATAGCTAGGAATTTACTCGACTAATGCTGCACCTTTACTTCATCGACAGCAGATCCTGCTTTTTTTTCCCTGATACCCTGATATAAAAACAGAAGGTTACAGCCATAACTATAGCAAACCAGAAACAAATATACAGCTTGAACTGATATCCAAACTAGAGCTATCACATTGACATTTTTCCCCTCTTTCTCTCTACTGAGATCCCTCCCTCCCTCTTTTCCTCACAATACCTGTACACATAGTCATTATACTTTGCTTATGTGCTCTTGCCGTTATTCTTACGTACACTGTGTTGATGCATCATCTTTCCATATACCCTCTCTTTTTGTGTCATTGATACTATTGTCATCCAGATTTCAGCCGGGAACTATATATATCAGAATTACAAAAATCACACTATGTAATGTATACTACATTTGGCCTTTTCTTTTTTTCCTTATCTGCCCTATCCTGTACAGTTCCCACGTTTCTCCGCCTATTATGCAAGGCCCAGGGGCTACCCTCTTCTTCTTTTTTTTTCTTTTTCTTTCTTTATTTATGTTTTTGAAGTACCGTATCCTTACGAAATCTATAACTGTATGTATATATTACTATATAGAATTCTAACAAGTACCCGCAGACAACTGCATACGTAAACCACACTCACCACATGCTTGGTTTTCATGTTCTAGTGAGGGGAAGTACATGTAAGAAGCAGGAAGCTCTCGGTTTCGTTTGATGTGACAGCTTGCTTGCTGCATGCTTATATAAGTTTCGTACATACATACATATATACAGTACGACGTAACCACAAATACATTACATGTATCTGTACGAATTCTATAATAGCCATCACCACTTTTTCCTTTCCCCATTTGTTGATACATATAATGAGACTTGAAAACTCGCCAAATATATCCATCGGCTCTTTTGTGCCTTGTAGGCTATCACTACATATCATGATTTGTATGGTAGAAAGAAGAAGGGAGGGGCCTTACCAATAACATCACTCTTTCTAGTAGGACACAGGATCCACGGACACTTTTCTCTCCCATGTGTATTTTATCCAACTATTAGAGCCCGCGGGTGTCAAGCAAACATTATACATTTGACGGCTATTCTTATATATTACCAGCACAACTTAATAACAGTATACTTAATGTCTAGCAGTGTAAGCCTCGATATTCTACTTAGAATAGTAGCAAAGATCTAACACATCCTGGATCCATCTCTCTCCAATCTTGGCCCAAAAACTTGCCGTTTAGGATATCAAAAGTTACTACTAACGATGATATAATGACCTAGAATTCTACTGGGTTATAGGTTACCGATTCATGATAGATATCGTGACTAGCGGCCTTATATATAGACTAATCTAGAATCTTGAGTCTCCAAGATTTCCTTTCTTCATACTTTTTTGCCCTCTCATAAGCTGTTTTTTCTTTTTTTTTTTTTTTTCGTTCAGACCAATTTTGAAAATAGTAGTGCTTTCTTCGAAGCCCGTTAAATATGGCTTATCCAATCAATGACAAAGTTGTTGATAATACATGTCAATTCAGCGAGTGAAGTCAATCAGCCTGGCTACCGGTCTTTGTTGTTAAGCCTAGACGTTCAAGTCTGTAAGGCATGATGTTACACCATTCCTTTATAGTATGATAACTCATCTTTTATGAACATTTTGATATGATTTGTTTTCACTTGTTTTGTGTTATATTTTCTTGGTATATGTAATCTCTTGTCGTGTACGCCATCTTCAGACTATCATTAAAAATGATATTGACCTGGAGATAGCGTAAAGATCCTCCTCTAGAACAACTTCTTCGTACACTGACAACGACCATTAGATAGAGTCATGTCATCCTCTAAACCCTTATCCCTCTAATCCTCGCCTTATCATATCTTCTTTCATTCATGAGAGTACAGAAAGTAATATAAGTTAGAAAAAGATAACAGCAAAACAATATTGACCAAGCTATTGATGGAAATAGAAATTGAAGAACGCCGGTATCAAATGCAAGTTGGTAGTAAACATAAATAATAAAGAACGAAACTAAAATAGAAAAAAAAGAAAGGAATAGAGATAAACACCGAATATGAATAAAAACAAAGATCGCCCAACGCCGTCCATAATTGTACCAATGAAGAAACAGTATCAAAGTAGAAACAAAAGAAGGAAGGTTTGTGCTACTTCAATTACATGACTTGTAAAAGAAATAATGATAATAAAATAGGAATAGTAGAATGAAGAAGGGGTTGGTAGATATTGTAACAAAGTGGAAGAATATCGCGAGCGCATCAGAATGGAAGACGACCGACTATATAGAAGACTTGGGTCTGAGCCACAAGTAAACCGATATTCTCTTATCTTTATACAACCTTCTTCTTGCGACCACGGCCCTTCTTCTTAGGTTCTGGGTTCTCCTCTTCGCTATCGGTCGACTCGTGTTTCGGGGCTCTACCAGCCCTTGCGGGCTTCTCATCGACATCGATCTTGCCGCTGATATCGCGGAGGAAATCCCACTGATCGTCTTGCTCGATGACTTGCTTCATCATAGCAGTAGTGATGCGCTTTTGGCCACGATCACGGGCAACGCCGGCGCTCTTAGTTACGAGAGCCACCATGAACAGCTCGAGGGCCTTGCCGACTGCAATTGGCGCCTGTTGTGCCACCTTGCCAACTTCCTCGTCGGCTTGCATGATGCGTTTGATACGCGCCGTGGGGAACTTGGTCTTGACGGCAGAGGGCTCGATAGGCAGTAGGCTATTGCTACTACTGTTACCGGTGCTACTCGCGGCGCCGGCGATGCCGCCGTCGGTCGGCTGGTCGTCGATAGGCGAGGATAGTTCATATTCAGCATCTTCCTCGCCCTTGATCTTGGCGGCCGCCACGATAGCAGCTTTGCGGGGAGGCATTGTGGAGGAGGTTGCGGAAGCAGTGTATTCGGACGTGGGTTCGTCTTTGATGTATGGCTGCTGCTGCGGGGCAACTCCAGGAGGGGACGTGCGGTAGTTGTTGGTGGTCCCCGGAGGAAACGGAGCCTGGATAGACGGTTGGTAGTTTTCAAGCTTGGGCTGCAGGGCCTGCGACGAACTGGCTCCAGAAGCAGGGTGTGGAGCGTATGCAGAGGAGAGGGTGGTGGTGGGCAGAGCACCACCACTATAAGAATGCTGTGGTGGTTGCTGCAGCTGCAATTGCTGCTGGTATTGCTGGGCGTAAAGCGGCTGGTGCGTTGACGAAGCGTTGTGCGCCGGGGATTGCGAAGCCTGGAGCTGCTGCGATTGTGGGTTTAAATGCGCGTGGTGATGCTGTTGCTGCGATTGATACTGATGGCTCGGGTGGACGCCGTAGGACGAAGAGGCGTTGCTAGGGCTAGGGCTATACGGTATATTGGCGATTGCAGAAACAACAGTCGAAGAAATAGAGGGCGATGCGCGGACTGTGCTCCCCGGATTGTACGGCGATGTGGAAGCAGAGATAGGAACTGGGGTGGAAGAAGATGCTGAGGCTGATGGAAGAGAAGAACTAGGCGCGGCTGCAGAAATTCGTGAAAAATTTGGAGCGTAGCCGATATTAGCAGCATTGGGGCCAGGGTTAGCGCCAGGGTTAGCATGCTGCTGGTCGTGCTGTTGCTGATACGGGGATGGTTGGTGGGGCTTATTTGGGGTGGGTTGGGGATACAGGGACCTGGCCGAAGAATGTGAAGAAGGGTGGCCAGGCGCGTGAATAGCGTGAGATTGGTGTTGGGCTAGTGGCTGTTGGGCTAGTGGCTGCTGCTGTCCGTAATAACGCTGTTGGTAGGCCGCCTGTAGCTGCTGTTGTTGTTGCTGCTGCTGGGACTGCTGTTGATAGGCCTGCAGCCGCTGCTGCTCGTACGGGTCCCTCTGATAGTAGTGGCCGTGGTATTGCTCCGGATACTGCTGCGGCTGCGGTTGCTGCTGGTATCTCTGTTGTTGTTGTTGCTGTTGTTGTTGCTGCGGTTGTTCGTACGGACTGTACTTGACATGTTCGTTTCCAGGCTGTCCTCCAGCCGCCGACCGTGGCATATCTGGCGAACGGGGTCTGTACGAACTTCCACCAGGGTCTGCCATCTTTTTTAGTGTTTGTTCTTGTTTATTCTCTTAGCGTCAGACAAACGAGTGTTCTTTAGATTCCGACTAGGCAGAAATACTGTAACAAGAAGCCCCTCAGCAAAAAGAACGAAACAAAGCCAGAGGTAAGCAGGTGGTCTGATACAGCTTCTGGCTCTCTTTGTGACCTGTTTGAAGCCAATTCAATTGCTTCGTTTGTTTTAGCGGAATGTTTGTGTGATGCGATCGCTTGTTCGAACGGCTAGCCAGCGATAAAATAGCAGGTATAAATAAATAATCAGGCAAAAAAAAAGAGTTTTTTTTTTGCCTGTCAGATTATTGCTTCTTAGTAAAAACGCCACAAGGTAACTATAAAAAGTAAGAATAAATAATAAGGAGAAAAAAAGACGGGGATTTTCTTGGAAAAGGGTGTCCAAAAAGCTGAGAACAAACGAAGTTTTTAAAGAATGTGATAAAATAGTTTGCGGGAGGCGGGCAATTTTTGCTCTTTTTGAACTCGAATCGATAAAAAAGACCCAAAAAAGGACTAAGAAAAAATTCCAAAAGGAGACAAGAGGAATATCTGATAGCGTTTTTCTTTTCTTGATCACTTTACTTAAATGACAGCCGAAAATAATATAAAAAAGAGAAGAAAAAGTCCAACTTGGGAGACCCACTGCTAAAGAAAGAAAAAGAAAAAAGGTGACGAACTTTGATGCCAAAACACTTCAGATTGAACGGCAAGGCAAGACAAGAAGCTATTCAAGCAACAACTCAGCAAAATAGCTCAAGCTGTACGGCTAATGACGACCTGGCAAAAAAAGAACAGCAATAACAATAGGAGCTATTGATTGTAGCAATATCTCAAGCTTCTTTATAATCGTTACATAGACTACAAAAAATGAAGGAAATGGTGGTTTTTTGTTTCCCCAAATTTCTTGTCGGGAGGGGGGATAGATAAAGAACGATTAAAAGAAAAATGAACTACAGAAGAAAGAATACAGGTGATTTTGGATTTTTCGAGGGGGAGCCAAGCGCTGCTTTTATGGAATTTTTTTCTTTGGCTACCATCCGCTTTTTTCTTCTTTTTTTCTTCTTTTTTTTTTCTTCTTTTTTTTTTCTTCTTGCATAATCCCGGCTTCTGTAATCCCGGACAACAACGTAAACTAAGCGTGCTGTAGTAGTGAGTTTGGCTGAACTTGGCTTGGATCACATTGAAGTTTTCTCGTCTCACTACTCCTATATGTATTTAGTTATATACATTTGAAGTTTATATGCATCTTTTAGGCTTCTTGGGGGCAAAGCAGGCGATCCGCATACTGACTAACACGTCTGTAAAATACAATGTATTCCACCTTCTTTTTTATTCTCTTTTCGTCTGTACCAACCAATGACCAGAAAATAATGTAATGCTAACTAGCTCGGGCTTAGGCAACCTTCCTTCGTGTTCTTTTTCTTCTCTTCTTAGCCCTCAGTGGGTCGAACATTTTCTCCCAACAATCCCGCTATTTCTTCGGTTTTCTGTCTTTCTTATTTTATTTTATGTTTCCTTTTCTTTCTTTTCTTGCCGTAGTGATGGAGAGGGTCTGAGTTATATCGTCACGGTTTCTCTTCTTTGTCTTCTTGTGCTTGGCCTTCCACTGAACCATGGTCAGCATAACTTGGCTATATCTATACATATCATACTGTCACTCATTCTCTTGATTTCCAGTAACAGTCTCTCATGGCCGCTCAGTGAGGCCCGCCAGCCAGCCAGCCCTGACTTCTGCACAAGTCATGCATGTAGCAAACGGACAATGCATCCAACCATATTGGCCCGGTATATCCCCATGTTCTTTGTCTAACTACGTACATGAATGTAGATGATCAGTCTAGATCTGACCGTGTGCATATGTACTTATTCCTTAGTATCATGTCATATTTAACACTCGCATCTGATATTTGCACATCTGAATTGTCAAAACCACAGTCATGCTTCGGTTGTTGTCATTTCCATCTTTCAACTGACAATTCTGGGTTTCTTCATTTGAAGAGCTAGAAAATCCTTCAAATCATGAAACGATGTGCATTACATCATTGTTCGAGCTCAGAAATCGCTTACGCTACTGCTCAACCAATGTGCATATCTGTTTTTATTATCATTTATGGGTGTTAGGGTTAACATCGACAATCCTATATTACATGTATTAGTCATCAACGCGCTTAAGCTCGCGTCGCGCTCTTCCAACTTTTTTTTTTTTAAATTCATTTATAGAGCTATGAAGATGTGCTCTTCCAACTAAATTAGTGCTCTGTGATTTATCCTTTGTCTCATTCTCTCATCAGCTACTCACTCAACTCTATCGATATATTCTAGAAATTGTAAAATCTACATACCTCATTATCAGTATCGTTAGATGTCGATTACTCAAGTCTTTCTCTTTGAATATCTCAAATCTTCTTTATAGACATAACATCCAAAGACATGATGTGATGATGTACACTCGTTTCATTATTTATAAGAATGACTATACTAACTATTACCATTAACGATATTCATTTATAACCTACTGTACGGAAACCATAAATAGCATGAGTGATGATAAAAGAGCATCTGAGAGCAGAAGAATCTGACCCCACGATAAAACCGTCTGTTCCCTGTGACATCACAGAGTCCAGCTCTGGATTTGGACTGGCCAAAGTGTCAGAGCTCGTTGATAGTTTTACTTGATCTTATCTGACATGCACCCCATTCCTATTCCCAGAGAATAATAATAGCTTCTAGACATCTCGATGCCCCCCGGATTCTTCCTTCTCTTTTCCTTTGTCGTCCGCTGTATCTTTGCATTTTTTATTGGGCTTGTTCCGTTTCAGCGAGAACCGTCTTCGTCGTGGTGGGTTGTTCCTATGGCCATGGCTGCTTGATTCGCGATAGTGACCAGACGGGGTTCGTGATATGTCAGTCATATTATCTGGTTGAGGCGATGCCGAGTTCTTAGATGCCGAAGACGAGCCAGATGCTTTGCGAGAATCTGGGAAGAATGTATTCTCAGCATTCCCTTCTGTTGCCGTCGTGATTTCAGTGCTAGCCAATGCTGTTACATCCAACTTCTCGGACGGATATTCTAGTGGCCACTTTTTGCGTTTGTAGCTCTTGCTTTTAGATGGCTTTCGCTCCAAGTGAACAGCGTCATACATCTTCTGCACGATGATAGTCATATCATCAAGGCGCGAAGGGTCTGCTCTAATCGAAAAGGCTACTATTGGCCAATCGTGGATGCCTGCAGCACGAATGATGGTTGAAACTGGCATGTCATTGTGTCGAATAACATCAACCCATGACTGTATGTCTTTGGCAAGCATCTCCTCCTCTCCTAACCACACGATATATCCATATTTCGGCTTAACTGCTGAGATGCCACTGGCCGTGAGGACTGGCTTGTGGTTACCGTCGAGTATACCAGGAGCGTAGGACTTGGTATAAGCTTTGATTCGTTCGGGCGTTATAAAATCACTGGTTGTTGTATGATGCTTGTCTGATATCAATGAAAACCATGGAGATATGAGGACAACCATACCCGGAGGCTTCATGTCAATATCTAATAGAATATCAACCATCTTGCGACGATGATTTTCCACAGGACCTGAGACGGGACCAAGATTCTTGATATCGAATGCTAGATCGTCCTGGCGGTATTCTCGAGATCCAATGGCTGTCATCAATGACATGGCCAGGAAGCCTCCAGAGGAATCAGCAACAACACAAATATCGTTTTCATCTGTAACCATAGTAGTAGTATACTGATATCCTCGTAGGACTTGGCGAATTTGAACGGGATGGTGAACTTCCGGAGCTAAACTGTAGTCAATGGCAAATATGGCAGGATTTTTGTACCCGGATGCCTCTAGTTTGGAAAACCAAACCATCAGCCACTCGAGATAGAATGCTGCCGAGCCATGAACAAACCCACCACCTAAGAAGTGTTAGTACACGTATATTAAATTTACTTGATTGATAACTTACCGTGGATGTAGTATATGACAATATCTGCGGGGTCATTGTTCTGCTTCTTGATCCACAAGCTCGTAAATTTATGCTATTGGAGTTAGAAACTATATCACTATATCTAATGTCAATGAAACATACTTCAATGTCATAAAAGACTGGTATAGTAACACGAAGATTACGCATGGCAGGCCAGCGCCATTTTCGCCAAAGCCAATATGACACGGCTACATTGTTACTCATAAATACCCTCGTGATATCAAGAGGCATATTCTCAATAACCCAGTGAATGCAGCGCACGGCGGCAATATCTAGTAGAGAGGCGGTGTCGGCAAAAGCATCGCGGTAAACTGGGATTATAATATCGTCTGGATGTCTACGAGAACGACGAGTGGAAGCAGATGTTGATGGACGACAAAAGAAGCTGCGGGGTAGATAGAAGACTGTATGATTTGGATAGGTTAGTATCTATGTATGACGATGATATAAACAAAGTATTAGGTAAGATCCAAAACTTACGTAGAAATGGTAGGCTCCGTATAATGTGTTGAATGGAGCGTTGGAATCCAACTTGATAGAAGAGTTGCTGAATCACAATAATCATATATACGAAGCCATCAATAGCTGCAACAACAGAGTATAGCCATGTCGTGTATATCTGACGTAGAGCCTGCCTAGTTGTGGCAGACAGAGCCGGTGCCATGATAGGAGAGACGGTGATACGTGGGTATTAGAATTTGAGAAGTTTGAATTTGATTTAATAGATCTCTGGAGGGAGTTAAAAAGAGGTTTCAAGAGGTGCATAAAGTAAACAACGAAGAAAAAAGGTTGATGGATAGATGTAGATGGACGAAGCCAAGTCGCGGATTTGTGAGGAACTTCTTCATTGTTTTGATTGTCGTGTTATTTACTATAAAGATGGTATGTCAAATATAGAATGTGCTACGAAATAGGTATGGAGTGATGCTTGCAATTGCCATTTGTGTAATCTGGTATTATTGAGTCATCATCACTTGATAATCTTGTCGTTGATATTCATGCTATCCAGGGTTACAACCCTGATAATTGAGTATCGTCGTGTAAGTTGCTTTTTAGGGTTAACACGACAACATCAACTCTATATCATACCACATCGATTATATTTTAGTGTGACATTGTCTGCTTTATTAGTGCCTAGCCTATCGAGTTGCGCTCTGTGCATAGCCAAGAGTGTTGCCGGGGAAAAATTACGCCTATCATCACAGTCTTGCTGTGTAGTATGAAGCGGGCGTTTTAGGCGGCTTTTTGACTTTTCACACTATGCTGGGGCGAACTGGATTTAGAGACAAAATGATAGCCCTGTTGGAAACTTCGCTGGATACGGGTGCAACGGAAGAGCTGTAAAAAGCCATAGAAGGAAGTACAGTACATACATACATTTAATTGTACAGCTAAAATTCCAAAAACGCTGACCGGGCTCATTTCACCTACTGCATAAAATGAAAGGAAAGTCACTGCCGTAGTTTGGGGGGAGGAGGGTATCATTGAATTCAGGGTCGGCGTAAGACGCTTTAGCTTTAGGCCAAGTGATCACAAATACGCAAGATTAGGGCTGGATGGGGTTTGGTTTGTTCGTCGTCCTTATCTCTGGAGAGCCAGCCTAAAGCCTAAGTGCTATTACATATATTATATGTAATGTACAATGTAGATAGAGAAAGATTGGCTTGCATTAGCAACTTGACAGCACTGCAAAATAGTAGTAACAGCTTAGAAAAAGGAAGTGCCAGCACATATACACAATTGTAGTTTGCAATGCATGCACATATATAACCATCTACCTTACCCCAGACTCCAAATCCTGACCTTTGACTTTACTTATCTTTGTTTCTATCAAGATCACTCCTTTGCACTTTCACATATATACACTGTAACATAAATAATCATCACCTATTCTATTTAACCCTCTGTAGCACTATTTTACCTGGTACTTGATACACACAAGTCACACGTTGCGATGATCAACCGACAACAACCTAGCCAGTCGTCTTATCATGACAGTGACTTGGGCGATTCCGCACCCTCGATTGTGTCTGATATACCTGCTGGTTCCCTGTGTCTCTCTGATGATTCAGGCACATACATCAGAACCGCAAATGGAGAAGTATATCGAATTCAACGTATAGTTGAAGACCGCCAGTCGTCAACTTGGTCTGACATGCAAAATCCTGCCAGCAAGATCCCCCGCAAGCCAATAAACCAGTCCTACGATATACGCCAACAGCAGGAGCAACTACGACAAGCATCTCTTTCGTCATTTGCCTTGCCAATACCTGGATCTTCAGTCCCAAGCTTCCATCTGCACCAAACCGTCTCTGCCGAATCGGAACGCCATAATGCCTCATCACATGGCACACAGTTTTCCTTCGAAAGCGGTACAGACCATCTAGACACAACCGATACATCGTTCGAACAGCAAAACTATCACAACAAACATAGCCAATACAACTTGTCGCCAATAGCACCACCGATTCAAACACCGACGTATCAGATGGGCTCATCTACAACCACGCCCTTCTTTCATTCAAACGATCAAAACCACGGGCATCAACTACAGCAGCCACAGAACCTCACTCCTAGTCCTATCCAGTATCGCGAGTCTCACTGGGAGACACCTCGTGACATTCGTTCTTCCCAATACCATAACTATAATGCAGGACATCAAGTTCCGCAATACAGCGCTTCATCAGCTAATCCTCTCCTTGTCAACACAACCCCGGCCATTTTCGAAGCTCAGAAACGTACTGAATCGATATCGCCTCTGAGCCACCGACATGATTTTTGGGTTGTAGATCCCGAGAAGAGTATGGAAAATCTGGAACCACATCGGCGGGCCGATAGCCTGGCCTCACCAACGCAAGTAGTAGTGACATATCCACATGTCAACATACCAGATGCCGACGGTATGATCCCCGTCTACGATAACGGCGGATATCCACCGGGAGTCCCATTCGACACGCGCTATCCCATACCCGTACACACGCCGCCAACCGGAGATATGGGCCGCCGCACCTCATCGTCATCAGGCGGCAGCAGCACCCGGACATCGGTGGCGCCGGGCGAGAAGCTGATATACGAGAGCCCGCCGAATACTTTAGCCATGTCACGAGACAGCGTTGAGGAATACCAAGATGGCCGTTTGCGCGTCTTTCACGACGAGGCACGCAAACAGGTTCGATTCCATGTACAGATTGGCACGCATTCTGAATCACATTCAAGTACGGGGATTCTTCAGGGTAGTACACACCGATATATAAGTACTGATACTGACATATCGGGGTTTAGTGCGTGAGAAAAAAGCTCGGTTAGCCCCTATATATGCCTATGCATCGGATGGGCGGAACATCATATCCATTCACGAGGACGGCGATAGAGACAAGACACCAAATGCACCGCTATGGTGCCTCAAATTCAAAAACCCAAGCGTCGCTGGTAAGCAAAACAACAAAAAACCACTTTTCTCCCCTCTACGAGACTGCCAGACTAACAACGCTGCGTTATTTCCAAGACCTGCTCGACTTCCAAGGCAAGCTTACCGGCGAAGATACCGTTCTTGACATTTCATCGATCCGATCACTCAAGTTGAACAAAGGCTGGGCTTCTTCCAAGGAAATCTACAGCGGTGGTCTCCGGGTACAGTTATGGTATGAGCCACAGATACGGCGAAGGTCAAGTGCTTGTAGCGCTTCGATCAAGAGCAACGGGACGCTACTTGCTGGCTCAATGCATGAAAGAACAACTCTCAACTCTGCGAAGTTGATGGTCTTTTTGGGCCGTACACAGACGTTTTTTACTGCTTATAGTGAGTCTACGCTCATAAGGGTTAAGATATGATGCTATAATGACTAGGGTTACTAATACGCTTTCGCTTCAAGTCACCGACGACATTGAGCTAGTCAAAGATTCAGTCGATCCTTGTGTCATCCACCTCAAAGCACGACATTACGAATTCGTGCACCTTGCACGGTCTCGATCAGGTGTGATGGGCAAGATCCAGCAGCGCAATGGAGAGCAGTCCGCTTGCTTGAAGCTGCTGGGCCAGGCCATCAACCCTGACGAGCAGGACAGCTTCACGAGCTACAAAGCACTGACGATAGAGTTCGAGAGCGAATCTAGTAAGTTATCTTTTTCTTTCCCTTCCCCTTCGCCATCTCCCTATGGGGTTTCCTTCCCCTTTGCTTAGGAAGTGCTGACAATGGTTGCGGGATCTTCAGATCAACTCCAGTTCAGTGACCGTTGGGAGCGTCTGCTAAAGGCACGACGAGTCCAGCGTGGAGAGCTAAGCAAGATACAGGAGGAAATGGCGCGAGAAGGACTTGTAGCGCGTGGTGCGATGAAGATTCGTACATGAACAATCTAGCAGTTTTTGTATACCTGTTTTCTTTTTATCGGTGGGCTGTAATACATTGATTGCGTGTGGGAGAATCATGGTAGGCTGGGTTTACGGGTTCCTGGGCTTTCATGCCGGGTTTTCTTGGTAGCGATAGAACAAGAGGGAAGATATAAAGTCGATTGACTTATATGACGATCCGCTCAATTATGATTGGGGACGTTTACGCTGATCTAACAAACTTGGACGGAATAGTAGTTGCACGTGGATTTGTGAAGCATACAGATCAATTCTACAAATAAACTATCTACTGAGTGGAATGCCTTGTGCCCAGCCACCGATGTTTCTGTACATGCAGATATCCAGGCTCGACAACCGAGTAAGAGAGTAGTATAGTAATATGTAAGTACTGTGGCTTTTAGTAAGATAAGCAGGGCTTCAGGCTCCAACTGTTGCTTTGCACCATTCCCGTCTCGGAATGAGGCCTCGTGAACAAAGACCAAGGCGGATGATGTCATGCATACTCAGCTCGCCTAGAAGGAGACGGAGAAAAAAAAGAGATAATAAGAATAAAACAAACCCGAGTCTCTTGTGCTATGTATCAAGGCATGACAAAGGGATAAAGTTCCAAGCTTTCGTTCTTTTAAGCTCAGCTTCCTACTATCTAGCGGCAGTTCTAGAAAGCTTGGACATGTAACGATGTTCATATACAATGGCAAGTGTAATCGTATCGTATGCATGTAAGATATGCTGGTATTCGTAGGGGACAGAAAGAACGCTGAAGGACCAAGGATGAAGGGAAATAGTGAAATGTGGCGTTTTGTTTTGTTTGAAATGACAGCCCAGCTGAATATTAACTAGCCCGTTGTATGCTGGCGGAGAAAACAAAGGCTTGCTTTTACGAGTTGACGGAATATACATACATATGTACATGCAACATTGTACAAAACGCCCGGCTGCGGTGCAAAACCGTTGTCAGCAAAAAGTAGAGAACAAGAAAAGTCGAGCGTAGTTTTTTGCATTTTTTACTGTCATGTTTTATATACAGATATGGCTTGCCTGGATTCTCCTGATCACCGCATCTTCCGTAAGACTCTTCCCCCTCGAACGATTCCGCAGTACATTGAACACTTTGGGAATTGCCTGGCCGAGTCGAAGCAAGAGAAACAAGGAATCTCACGTCTATTGAAGAATACAACCTTCATCGAAGAGTGCTTCCAAGTGTTTATACTGTGTCTGTACAACGGCAGCCGCCTGGCACGTGTGCCCTTGCCGTTAAATACACTAGCAAGTTGCCCTGCTTCCATGACACGTGCGAGTTCCCTAGCAATGAGAAACCCAAGAAGAAAAAAGCAAGCAAGTAAAAGTCCGGGGAAATAACCGCTGTATGGTTATCCGTACTAAAGCCACCAAGGGTTTATCGTAGTCATGGCACCTCTCGGCCGTTTTAGCTCCTTTCCTTTTCTGGCACTGACGCCCTATTATATCTAACTCCCTGTTCCTCTACCCGTCTTTTACTGCAACTCGGGGCGTAAGTAAACCACCAAGATGATAGCTTCGAATGTGGAGTGCCCAAGAAGCACGGCGATGCTAGACACGCTAAGATCGGACATGGACATATGTGTGTATTATGGAGTAGTATAGGATAAGAACAGGGCGATGACATGCCAATACTATTAGTGCTAGTCGGTCTTTTGGTGTTTATTCAGCTGCAAATTTGAAGCCAAGAAATGCCGCAAGACTCTCGGAGTAGGAGATGATGTATTGTGACCTGGAATATTTGCTCTATTATTCTTGATATCTAAAACTTTGGGCTGTGCAGGTGCATATTTTATTGCCGGATCTAGCCTTGAGATTTGCTCTCTTTTTGCCTGTGACCGATCTGACATGGGATTTCACCTTTAAGATACTTTTCCTTGCTATTTCTTTTTGTGTTTATTTGGGTTATATATACCTAGCTTTACAGCCATTTTACCAAGATTTCCCGTGCCGTTCCATTACTTCCATTTGATCCGTACATTGAAGCTACACAGATGGACACCCCCAAAGTACATTTACGACCTATTGGCTCTGAAGAGGATATCCAAAGGGATACCCTGGAACCTCTACAAACCAACAATGACATATCTAGTTATTCAGACGAAGACTATGACGAGTTCATAATTCCTGAAGGCAAGTTTGACACATGTTTAGTCTTGGGCTTTACGAGTTGCTAACTATAGTCTTTTTTTTCTCTGCTTCAGATCGTAAGCTTGGTGTCTTCTCAACAGCGCTGTTGATTGTGAACCGCATGATAGGCACAGGCATATTCAGCACACCGTCTGCCGTGATTCGTGGCACAAACAGTGTTGGAGCATCCCTTATCTTTTGGGTTCTCGGCGGCTTCCTTACTATTGCTGGTAATTAGATAGAGCTCTAGTGCGCTTCTTAGACCAACTTAGGCTAACAATGATGCTAGGACTATTCGTATACATAGAATTCGGCACTGCCATCCCACGGTCTGGCGGAGAGAAAGTATACGTATGTAACATGGCTTTTCTTACTTCATAGAATAGCAACCAACTAACGTCTTATCTATCAACTTCGTGTATAGCTTGAGCGGGTGTATAAACGGCCGGCATATCTGGCTACCTGCATCTTTGCCGTACAGTTTGTGTTGTTCGCAGTTTCTACAGTGAGCTCGATCAGCTTCAGTAGCTATGTGCTCTTTGCAGCCACTGAAAAAGAGCAGGTCGGATCTTGGCTTAGTCGAGGCATTGCTGTTGGCGTCATGACAGGTACCTTTCCGTCTTACCAAGACTACATTTCGAACGTTAGAGGTATTAGAGACTAACCAGACTATATCAACAGTAGTCAGTATGATCCATGCCTTTATGCCACGGATGGGTATCTACATCAGCAACATCTTTGGCACGTTCAAGTTGATTCTGTTGCTTATCGTAATCTTCTCGGGCTTTGCTGCACTAGCTGGCCACCGTCAAAACGAAGATCCAAAAAATTTCCAGTCATTCAACGGTGGCACAGCAAAGGACCCTCAAAGCGATACCTCGTCGGCGCCGGGCTATGCCACAGCCCTGTTGCAGGTGCTTTATTCGTATGGTGGCTGGGAGAATGCAAACTATGTGTTGACCGAGGTCAGACACCCTGAACGAACTCTAAAGCGTGCGGCGCTGCTGGCAACGATTAGTGTCATGATTATGTATATACTCGCCAATATTGCTTATGTAAGTCCTTATGCTGTGGGTGTATTGTAGTATCTATCACTGGCTAACAACGATGTGATACTTGCTAGTTTTCCGTCCTTACCAAGCATGAAATGAGACAGCAAAATGTCGTGTTGGCAGCAATATTCTTCGAGGGCGTGTACGGCGATAATACCTTCAGTAAGAAAGTGATGCCTACGTTTCTAGCACTTTCGGCTGTTGGAAACGTTTTTGCACAAACCTTTGCAATGCCTAGAGGTATGTAAAGAGGCGTCTAGATCTGAGATGGGCTGTGGGTTTGGCTGTGATATTTGAAAAGCTAACAGAAGAACTTGTGTAGTCAAGCAGGAACTGGCCAAACAGGGCATTTTGCCCTTCTCTAGATTCTTCTCAAGCGACTGGCCAGCTCAAGCACCGTCGACGGCGATTTTGCTTCATTGGATCTTTTCCGTGGCTCTCATATTGGGCTTGTCGACGTCGGATACTTACACATTCGTAACTAACATATTCACGTATAGTGGAAACTGGATCAAGCGTAAGTTCTATCTGCTATCACGTTGGGGCTGTCACTGACACTTTTCTCTGTAGTATTTTTAAGCGTCGGTCTTTTGTACCTAACATGGAACCCCAAAGAGAAATGGGACGAAGAGCGGACGACGTTCAAGAACTACCCGCCTTTCACCATTTTCTATGTGATTACCTTGCTATTCACACTTTCTGTGCCGTTTATGAAGAACTCAGACCTCGGGCGCATCCCATACTGGGTAATTCCGACACTGGGCACCGGCATGTTGCTAGTTGGCGGCATTTATTGGCTTGTATGGGCAAAAGTGCTACCCCTTATGGGCTTCCATGTACAGCACGAGATTGAGGTCATGCCAGATGGCAGTGAGCGCGTCCGGTACCACGTAAGTTCTCAATATCTACTATTAAAGAGCCAGGCTATCAAGATACTAACATAGAGGGATATAGCACGCACAGCCTCGCCGGGTGAGGCATAGGCCAATGAGCCACCGGCTGAGAGGATATGCTTGATAGACCATAGTATATGTTTTGGTTTGTTTGCATTTGGTTGTTTGGGCTGCTTGGTAGTATTAGAAGTGTTATTCTGTGTAACTATAGCAAAGAAAGACATTATAGTAGTTGCCGTATTATCATATATTTTATATGGAGAATGTATCTATCTAGGTTATATAAGTATATATAGATAGCGAGGGTCTCTAATAGAGCAGGATCTACTATCGTCTCGCTGTACCATCTACGAGTCATGCCTTCCTTGGTAACTTCTAAACCATCAATGAGCTGCTTGAAGCAATGTGAGATACGATAAAAGCTCATGGGCTTCTCTATTTTGATCTAGATGTGTTACACGCCAGCTTTGGTATAACAGGTTTGTAGATATACTGTGCCGCGCCCCACAATATCTATGATTGGTGATAAATATTGTGGGGCACGAGTACTGTCGAACAAAAGTACGAGAATGGCTATCTTCAGGGGTCCAAGATTATGAATGAATTGGATTATGTATGAGTTCTCACAGTTATTAGATTTTGTAGTAAAACCTTCATTTTCAGCTTGGTCCGTGGAGCCCCTGAAGGCGATCCTGGCCAGTATATCTGTACAGCCCCATTAAATATCTAGATACTTCACACATGAAATTTAAAGCAATACTGAATCAACATTCTCCTTTTTACAGCAATTCTTCCTCTACTATAAGTCACAGTTGCAGTCAAGGAGTTTACGTATGAATTCGGCTTTGTTGTGTATGTTACAACTGTTTCTCGGGGAGGCAAGTGTTTGATAATCCGAGAAAAAAAGACGTCGCTCTTCCTAGGAACAAGAATTAGATTGTTGTGGTAGCAGTTGTTTTACAGTTGCGACCTCATTATGTAGCATTGTCTGTTATATCGGTATGGCAGTCTGAAGCGGGCCGTTGGATGTCTGCTGACAGATGCCAAATGTACGGTAGGATTTACTATTGCTATGTAGCGATGAAGATACATCATGTACATATGTTTTTTTCTTAATTCAATTTTAGTAAGGTGGAAATAGAACTTTCATAGCTATGTAGCAGCCCTGGACTAATACTAGTATGCAATGTAAGGTGAAGGACAACCTTTGTTATGGTTTCGTTATATGCTATTCCTGCACATTTCAACTTGGGAAAAACCTCGTTAGGAACCTGTCTCAAAACCTCTGAGCATTTTGTAGCTCCTTGTATTATAAACCCTCTTAGGACTACCTTCTGCAGAACTTCGTGAGTGGAGAGGCTGCCCAAGCCCTCAGACGCACCACCATAAGCATAGGGTGGGCTTCAGTAGTAGTTTTGCCCCAGCTAGATTTGAACCAACTTCCCAAGCCATGGAGACACATACATACACAATGTATTAAGCATTCATGAAAACACAGTATAGCTTATGTATACAGAGAAATGTAGTGCTTGATGGTCAATGTAATTTTAAAGTTAATAAGGAGCAACAAGCCGTCAAAAACAAACCCATGAGAATCGTCGTTCCGGAGCTATGATCAAATAGGCGAGCGTGGATTTGAGACCGGCCAAGTGTCCTTCAAGATTCTGTGGCCAGCGGCTGCTTTAGCGGCTACACGCTGTATTTAGGCCTATAGCCGCCCACTAAAGACCGGCTATTCGTGGAGTTAGAGGGACCAGAAGCTTGAACCAGAGCTGGCATCCTTCGTAGTGCTAGCTAGCGTAGGGCAAGTTTGTTGCCTCTGTCTCTCTCCTTGCTTGTTGTTCAGTTTTGACATCGTCGATATGTGTTTTATATTTTCTCTTCTATTTACTTGCATTTGTCGTCTTGTTAACCTTTAGTTCTCGCTACCCTATTCTCATGCCACCAAAATAATAACGTAGGATAGCCCGGTGTTGTTCTGCTTACGTTTATAGAGGCTTCTGTTTTCTTCTTTCGACTCCCTAGCCGCCGAACCGAGCAGCCGCCTGGATCAACCACAGCTTGCCATCTTTTATTTCTTTATTTCTGTTTATTTTTCTGTTTATTTTTCTGCTGGCCCCGAACTGCATCTGCATTATAACTACCGGGACCGATTTGTCCGCTTGCTTACTGGCTTTATTCTTCCGCTCCGTGGGATCTCTTCCGAAAGCAAACGCCTCGACTGCCATCAAACACCGCCTTCTCTTCTCTGTCCTCAAATCACCTGACCAGACGACCAGCTTGGAGACGCCATGTCGTGGACTCTTTTGCAGCGCTTCATCGAGTCTGATGTGTTCAATTCGAACCCATTTCTACCGGTTTCCTATCTCACGTACGTCTATCCGAACCATTGGCCGTTGGCTTATTATAATTGCCTCTATACGTCGCTTATGAATGCCGGCCGCCCTAGTCGTGGTCGTACCTGTGCCATTATACGAGGCCATTGGCTAGAATGTATATACACAGTTTATATACATCTATCCTTTATGGAATTGACGTCCTTGTTTCTCTCTTTGGACCGCCTGTGTCCACTAACATGTTTGTGTCCTCTGTAGCCGCTACGCTGATCACATTGGCATCAACTATGTGCTGTGCAACAAGCTCCGCCAGTTCCCCTATGAAGATATCGAGTTTTTCCTGCCACAGATATGCCACTTGATCATCAGCCTGGACAACGAGTCTATGGCGCTCGAAGAGTTCCTGCTGGATTTGTGCGAAGAATCCGTGACAGCCGCATTACTCGTGAGTTTTGTTTTGCTTGGCCGAGGACACATGGGGTCTATCGAATCTCACTATCTCATAGCTAACCAAACCCTTCTCTCAGACCTTCTGGTTCTTCCAAACGTACCTTCACGACCTCTCCTCCAACCCACAAGCCGACGCCTTCCAGACCTGCCGCCGAGTATACAACAAGGTGCAGCACATCGTGTTTGGCCTGCCCGACGCCGCCCGATACGAAAAGATCCGCGAGAACATCTTGCCCGTAAGTGTTCTGTCTAGCTTCGTGCTTGCTAGCGTTGCTGTGCCGATACTTCCACAATGGGCCGGGCCATTAGCCGTAGCACAAGCACGGAAACCACCGCGTGGCGAGCCGGCCGAGACCCGTGAGCCCACAACGATCACACGGTCACAGACAATGAAGCCAGCAAGCCCGCGATCGAGGCGCCGCGAACAGCTGGCACGGATCACAAGTCCGTCCGAGAGCGCCCTGAGCCTGAGTTCGGCAATGCATCGGTCTGGTCATTCGCGCGCTACGTCATTAGCCCTAGACAGTGTGTCATTGTCACGGTCGGGGTCCGTATCTTCGGGCGACAGGACGCCAACGGCTGATGACGAGGTTGAGTCACACGAGGGCAAGACAGAGCCAAAACTGAACGGCATGAGACTCAAAAGCCCAAGGCAGCACCTGAATCTGGCGCTCAAGAACGCTCGTTCGAGTACATCATCACTGCCACTTGTGCCCGATGCCCGGTCTCCGAACCAGGGATATCAAGACGCACCACTCTCGGCCGGAATCGCCATGAACCCAGCCATTGACGTCCTTCACCGCCGCCACTCGCATCGCGACCCATTCGGCAAGGGTCGGCGAACAGCTAACGAGTTGTCCTCTATTCAGCGCACCCGGCTGTTACGCCAACACTACTTCCGTAGTGAAACTCAATTCCTCACCGCACTAGAGAACATCTCCAACCGCCTGGTCGCTGTGCCCAAGCCTGCGCGTCTTAGTGCCCTACGTGCCGAGCTCGCTCTGATTGCCCAGGATCTGCCGGCTGAGATCGATATTCCCGTCATCTGCCCACCAACTCTGGTTGACGGCTCACCTGGCCGCAGCAAGCACCACCGCATCGTGCGCATCAACCCAGCCGAGTCCACTGTGCTCAACAGCGCCGAGAAGGTGCCATTCCTACTAATGATTGAGATTCTACGCGACGACTTCACCTTCGACCCCGATACACCCGACAATGACCGTCTACTGACTGAGCTGATGTCTGAGGCCGGCTCTAAGAAACGCATTTTCGACCTATCTGAGGCGCCTCGGACCACGCCAACATCAACTTCGGCACACGATGCCGCCCTAGACAGCGTATTTGAGCCAATTTCGGGCGACCTTGGCGCCTCGCCTATGGGCAGCAGCTTCGGCGATGACGTCCACGAGTCGGGCTACGGAACCCCGCGCGCCGTTAGTGCGGCAGGCGGCTCGACCATCTCCGAAGTTCCAGCGACTCCGCGGTCATCCGGATCCAGCGACCCATCTCAACAGCCAACACCGCAGCTACCGGTTCCGATTCTTCGTGGTCACGGTATCGAGCCTGATTTCTCGGCTCTTGCCACTCATATGCGCACCGCGTCACAAATGCTAGCCCAACTAGAGATGACAACACGCAAGCGGCCCAAGCACGAAGTCGAGGCTATCCGCGCCAAAATCATTGCCAGTATGCAGAGCCTCGAGGAGCAAAGCTTCGATATCAACGACGAACAGGGCCCAACCTTTGATACCATCATGGCCAAGTCTGCCGTGACGCCACCCCCGCCACAGCTTCCGCCGCCACCCGGTGAACTAGACGAAGATGTCGAGCCATCAGACACAGCCCGCGGTGAGGCGCGCATGGAAAACGATTTCAAGACCGGTGGTATCCAGCGCAAGGGCGATCGTGACGATCCCAGCGCAGCCGTGTTTGGCGAGGCCTGGCAGGCTAAAAAGGCGCGCATCCAGAAGTCGTCACCGTATGGCTGGATGAAGAACTGGGATCTTGTTTCCGTCATCATCAAGACCGGCGCTGACTTGCGTCAAGAAGCCTTTGCTTGCCAACTGATAGCCGCTTGTGACAAGATCTGGGCCGAAGCCAAGACCAAGGTCTGGGTCAAGGTCATGAAGATCCTCGTCACCGGCGAGTCATCCGGCCTCATCGAGACCATTACCAATGGTGTGTCTGTACACTCCATCAAGCGCAGCTTAACACTCGCTCTAGAGCCTGAACCTAAGCGCCGCATCGCCACTCTCAAAGACCATTTTGTCAAGGTCTTCGGACCGCCCAAGAGCAAGCCATACAAAGCCGGTGTTGATGCTTTCAAGCGCTCTCTTGCTGCTTACAGTATCATATCATATGTATTCCAGCTCAAGGATCGCCATAACGGCAATATTCTAATCGACAGCGAGGGTCATATCGTGCACATCGACTTCGGCTTCATGTTATCCAACTCGCCAGGTTCAATGGGCTTCGAAGCCGCGCCTTTCAAGCTAACTCAGGAGTATATCGATGTACTCGGTGGCCTAGAAAGCAAATCCTACGCCGATTACAAAAAGCTGTGCAAGCAAGCCTTCCAAGGTATGATTTTTGTCTTTGTTCTTTGTTCCCTTACCAAACTAGTTGCTAACCCTTATTCTTCGGGTTATCTTAGCTCTCCGCCGTTCCGCCGACAACATCATTGATTTAGTTGCCATGATGGGTGCTGAGTCCCAGATGTCCTGCTTTGCCGCTGGTATTGGACCTGTAACAACTTCGTTAAGGCAACGCTTCCAACTTCAGCTCAGTGCAGAAGCCGCCGAAAACTATGTCGAGACTGACGTCATCGGCAAGTCGGTGGGCAGCTACTACACCCGACTGTAAGTTAACCTCTCTCTTATTGTTACTTATACGACCATAGACTGACTTTGACCTTTTTTTTGCTCTCCTTCCTTAGATACGACACATTCCAGTACAGAACGCAAGGCATTTACTAGCCAAACGATTTCTCTTTGGTGGCCTTATATTTCTCTCTCTTCTTTACGTGTCATAATTATGGGTGGCTCATCTTCACATGATTATTTCTGGGGCTGTTGTGCCTTCTCTTCTTTCACCTTGTTTCCATCCATCTTGTTTCTTGATTTTCATCTCTGGACTTGCATTTTGTTCAAATGCCGAAGCATAACATTGATTGCACTTGACTTTCCACATATACCTTTCCCATACTATACCACATCAGTTCCTCATTCGTTTTGTACACTTTTTTTTACTACTACTACTACTACTACTACTATTATATTATGTATTATACACCATCGCAATAATCCATGCATACCATAAACGGTTTATCAGATGCTTTACCAGCCCATGTGTATAGTTTTACATTTACTATCAGTCTTTTTTTGTCAGTGGTGAAATATAGCAAGAAAAAAAAAGACAATATGTGGCACACTTTCAAAACTTGATTACAATGTCCATTCGTTGCTAGGCAAATCCATTCTATAATAAAATAAAAAACGTAGAATTCCAGGAGTTAGAACTAACACTGGATGAAGAAAAAAAGGATCGATATAACAGTCTAATCCCTCTCTCCTGTTAATAATAGGCCAACTGAATAAACGCGTTTTCCCTTAAACCCTGTCCAGTTTCGTTGCTTCAGATATAAATCGACAATGCGATACGCTTTCTCAAGCTTCAAATCCATATCTTTCAATCTTTAGAACTCTTTATGAATATACAAACATAATAGATTCCTTTCTTGAATACATTTCAACCTACATCAACAATCATCATGGGTAACGCTCTCTCGTGAATATACCCTGTTTCCATCGTCAGCCATATCCACGATGAAAAGGCCGCCGCTCTTATCGAATCTGTAGACCCGCGATATGTGATTCCCGGAGTCGATATGAGTCAAGTAACACGGAGCGAGTTGGATCGCTAGGTCCTTAGATTTGGTAGCGACAAAGAGTTTCCCAAGTTATCATGGGAAGTTCTTCGTACTCGTAGACTTGAGCATCTTCTTCCTCGTTCGTTAGCCAACAATGGTTTAGACGGTCTCCAGCGTACCCCTTCAGAGCTGAAGCGGTATGTCAAATAGGGCCAAGATACACGATCAGTTTACGGTTCCGTGATGGCATGCCTAGTACACCACCACCTTTCATGCCTCTCCAGTTCCCTTTGCCGACAACAGCGACCTCTGCATCTTGACGAATGAGTGGCCGTATGCACTAGCCGACGGGACCGTTCACGCGGTCGTGTGGACGCGGACGCCGATAGCTACGAACAATATCAGAGGTTATATGACGCCGGAGAGTAGAGCAGTGGTGGATGCTTTCATAGAGCGCACGTTTAGAGCCCGGGTTGGGGTAGATAATGTGCTGTGGTTCAAGAATTGGGCGGCACTGCAGAGTAGTCCGGCCCTGGATCATGTACAAGTGCTTCTACGTAATGTGCATAAAGATACGATTCGTAAATGGACTTCGGACGTCGTTACGCCGAGGATGTTGATGGAGAAGAGCGAGTTGTAGGCGTATATGCTGTCTTTCTTCTGATGTTCGCCCAGTATACGGAACGTGCTTACTAATAGCAATGATAATGATATAGACAGATAGATAGATTTACTAAACACCTTTATATTGAGGGTATAAAACGTAGTGAACTAAAACTCCAACAAAATGTTCTCCTTCGTCCCCATGGCAGCTAGCTACTAGCCACGCCCTTATGCCTGGCGACGCTGCTTGCGGTTCTGCGGCGCCGGGGCAGCATCCATGCCAGGGAGACCGGCACCACCGCCGCCTCCAGCCAGACCAGCCAGCTGTCTTCCCGCCGATAGTAGACCCTTGGCCTTATACAAGCCAAAGGCGGGGACGAGGGACCAGACGAACCAGGCACCATTGCCAAATAGCATGACCAAAACTAGGCAGCCCCAGGTGACCCAGATGGTATCGAACATGGAGTCTGTCAGGCCCGATGACGATAGGTCTTCGCCGCTGGAACGCAGGGCTTTGGTCACGGGATCATAGGTGGGCCTACCACTCTTCTCGAGGATGAACTGGCAGATGATAGCGGGCGATGAGAAGATGACATAGTAAAATATAGACCGCTGACGCACGAGCAGGCTGAAAAGAAGGAAAAGGCCGTTGAAGATAGCTGAGAGAGTATGTAGATTCTTAAGGGTTGCGATATTGGCCTTGGCCTGCTCCTTTTTCGCCCTTTGCGCCATTGTAAAAATGAAGTGAGTGAATTGAATAGAAAGGTTCTGTGTGCGTCCGTAATATAAAAAAAGAAAATGTCAAATTAAAGACAGATTTAAGTTATGTCAAGTATCGTGAAATTATGAAACATATTAAGTTAGATGAGATGTGGTTAAAATCACCTCATCCTTTTGAGACTAAGTCGGCCCCAGTTTTTAAGTTGCTAAAAAAAAAAAAAGACAACGAGCTGTCAAGACTAACCATGTATGTAAGGGTTCAAGGGTTGAACATCTTAGGGCTCAACGGTCGTATTTCCGCATGCAGTTTTTCGTAAGCTCAGGCACCAAGTCAAACCGGGTGTCAAAGGCTCTTTCGTCCAGCTGGGCCCAAAAATACACAGGGTGAAGCTACTATTGAAGGGCGCTTCCAGGGCAACATGCAAACAAATACGCAGCATGTAGCCAACCAGAAGCCTTATATGACCTTGGCGAAAAAAATATACCTAGTTGCTCGATTTGGCACCGACCCAATCCGGTCGCTTTGTTGCTTTTTGTTGCAATTGTCCAGACACGCAAAGAATATCGTGATTTCGCGCTGAGCATTTGAAGACATAGGGAAGAAGAGAGCAAAACAGGACGGTTCTTTGTTCTGTTAACGTCTATTGGTGCCGTTTCCCCTTGCATTTTATCTTTTGCTTCTTTGTGTCTGTCTTTGTTCTCTTCATTTCGACGCCATCGCGGTTCTTTGAGCCGTCAATATTGCATATTTAGACGTAAGTATTCTGCGTTCTTCCATCCAGCCATCGCCATGCTGTATTTTTCGTGATCTATTGTTGTTTTGCTCTTTTTTTTCTTTGTTCCTGCTGCAGCACCTTCCATAACAACCACAGAAAGAAAACAAAAAGCCACCCCGCCCTTATATTTGTCTTGCACAATAGTTACATTTATTCCAAACAACGTAAGCGTCTCTTTTGGACATCCTTCTCTTTTCTACACTCGCTTTGCCATCATCACCACCTGCATCGTTGGTCGATTTTGCCGCGTCCAAAAAAACTTCGCCAACATCACTGTCATACTATTCCATCCATCCTTCATATTCTAGAGCTGTTGTCGTCGCAGCCTTCAAACATCAACAAGTACATACATCCATCCTCATCCTACATACTACTAAACTGGTAGTAGCTATAGAAGAGAGGCGTTTCCGGCATTGGCTGCCATTCCAAAGCCTCTGCTTGCATTTGTTGTCTTTCGATCCCTTGCTGCCCATGTGCCATTAGTCGCCTTTTACCCGTTTTTGCTTTTTTCTTCTTTTCGTGGTTATATCGCATACATTACTTTGCATCTTCTCTTTACGTACGCCGCTTCTGCCTTCAATTGTTCAGACTTCAACGGTGCGGCTCAGCTTAGTCTTTCGCCTAGCTTCCTTATTTTCTATCTTTTTCATCTTGCCCTCTGCGATCCTTCTAATGTTCGTATTCTTCTGTCGTTATTTCTGGTGTTATATTTAGGGCCCGTTCGTCTTGCGACTTGTACTAACATATACCTTTGCCACATAAAAGACACTATAATTCTAGACAACATAAGCGACGTAGCTCTGACAAACAAGAGATCCTACCTACAAAATCACTTAACACTTATTGCGAGACTATCAGACAACTGAAAAGTCGCTTCTGTCTGATAAAAATACAATTGTCTGCCGATAACACCGAAAAGCCTACACTCGCGCTCCCATCGTCCTGTATTCACTTAACGAAATTTCATAACATTGTTTGCATCGTTTCTGATGGCTCGGAACTGATAGCGCATAGTTGAATCCTTTGTTTTGTCTTAACTGACATTCGCGATGGCGCCTTCGAATACAGCCATTTTTGGCTGCTTACGTCAGATCGTCTATTACCACCTCGACAATTTCTCCTATGACAACGCGCTTTTCTTTGCCGAGAAGCTCAGTGCCCAAGACCCTCGATCACCAGAATCATCATATCTAGTTGCTCTAGCGCATTATCGCATTGGCGATTTCCGGAGCGCCTACGAAGTTAGTAGAAGCCATGCTGCACGAGGCGCCAATGTTAACGCCGCCTGGATATTTGCGCAAGCATGTCTACAATTAGAGCGTTGGCGAGATGGCATCAATGCGCTCGAAAAGATTCGCAGTATCGTTACTCAACGAAGTAGTATCGGACAACATAGTCCTTCGATCAGAGCACCCCAACCAGACAGTAGCTCAGTTTTCTGTTTACTAGGGAAGCTTTACCAGGGCTATGACGATAAGAAGAAGGCAGTCAATTGCTTTGAGGAAGCCCTGAAAGCAAATCCCATGCAATGGGATGCCTTTACTAGTTTGTGCAATCTAGGCGTCAATGTACGAGTGCCAAACATCTTCAAGATGACCGACCCATTATTGCATAGCTTCGATCCGGACGTTGACGACTCGAAACCCATTGATACTGTCCTGACTCGCAAAAATACTAAGAGCTTCACCTCTGATCCACACGACCCCTTCGAAACCTCTATACGACCTCCCGAGACCGGATTTGGTGTATACCAGTCTGAAAACGGGGGCAATGACTTCTTATCGAAGATAGCAGCTGCGCGCTCCAAGTTTTCCAACCCAAACACCAACACGAATAGCTCGGTTAGCTCAGAAGGCATGGAGACACCACCACCAACCAACAGCTCAGAAGCTACACGGGGAAGCTTTGCTGATGCGCCCCAGGGCCCAGCACGACGTCTGCGAAATCAGCACATGGAATCGTCTCTAGATCAGCAACCCTCCAAAATGATGTACCGACTTGGTGCTACTAAACGCGCCACAAGATCGCAAGATAAGGCCGAGCAATCTGTGGAAGTTTTTGAAGCACCAAACGTATCATCAACCACTGCAAAGTTTGCGACTGAACGGAAACGGACCGTCACTGGACATCCAGTCCGTCAACCATTTGCCGTGAACAATCTTCAAGATGATGCGCCAGCAGCGCCACAGAGACGAAGCGCTAGGCTTAACATGTTCCGACCGACCGCGTCCAATTCGAACGCCTCCGTTACTGCCAACACTTCTAGAGAATTGAAGAAACCTAGACCTGCGATATCTCGGCTTATGCGGCCGGAGCGCATTGGCTCTAGCGTTGGGCGAGTAGTTAGCGGAAACCGTAAGCCCATTGAGGACTTGGGTATGGAGGGAGATCTAGCTGAGGCAGCAAAACCCATCAAGGATAAAGATATAGCGCTTGCTGCTGTACCTAGGGCCCCCGAAATTGACAGAGCCAAGATCGAAGAATCTCTCAAATGGCTTCTCGACCTGCTCAGGAAAATTGCAATTGGGTACTACGATCTGTCCCAGTTTAAGTCAGCTGACGCTGTACATGCTTTCCAAAGCATCCCGAAAGTTCAGCAAGAGACACCATGGGTTCTCTCCCATCTTGGAAAGGCGCAGCTTGAACAGTCTGCTTTCATCGAGGCTGAGAAATACTTTAGAAAGCTCCGTTCTGTCGCACCTACCCGCCTTAAAGATATGGAATTGTACTCCACAATCTTATGGCAGCTCAAGCGGGAAACTGATTTGTCTTTCTTGGCCCATGAGCTAATAGATGCGGCATGGTTATCGCCGGAAGCGTGGTGTTCTCTTGGCAACGCCTGGTCGCTATCCCAAGACCATGAGCAAGCCCTTCGTTGCTTCAAACGAGCAACACAGCTAAACCCAAAGTTTGCCTATGCCTTTACGCTTCAAGGCCATGAACACATGGATAACGAAGAGTATGAAAAGGCGCTGACTGCCTATCGCCAAGCCATTGCTGCTGACCGGCGCCACTACAAGGCGTACTTTGGTATCGGTCAGGTATACAGGAAGCTAGGAAACTTTGATCGTGCGTTTATGCACTACCGGATTGCCGCCACCATTAATCCATCTAATCCGGTATTGCTTTGTGCAATTGGAACCGCTCTCGAGAAGCAAAAGAACCCCGCCGAGGCTCTTCATTACTACAGCAAAGCGACTGAATTGTTCCCCAAGGCTACTGACACACGGTACAAGAAAGCGCGTGCTTTGATGACTCTCGGTGAGATGGAAGCTGCGAGAAGGGAGCTTCTCATTCTCAAAGACCAGGTTCCAGATGAAGCACCAGTACACTTTCTGCTTGGTAAATTGTATAGAAACATAAACCAGAAGCAGCTTGCCGTACGGCACTTTACTAATGCCTTGGCGTTAGACCCCAAGGTTCGTCCATATCGCATTTTCATCTGCAAAAGAAAACATTTCATCCTTGCTAACAGTATATTTTGTAGGCATCATTACAAATTAAAGAGGCCATTGAGAGCTTCGAGGAGGATATTCAGATGGACGATTCTATTGCCTAGCTGCAACATCGAAATCCTCGCATGAGTTTCTACGAGGCAACGTATGACATTATAATTCATGTTTAGCGACTGGTTCTTTCTTGGGATACATATTTCTTTTTTCTTTTCTTATCTTTTTCTACTGGCGGAATCGTTTTATCTATCTTGTCCTCCTTTCTAACTTCTTAGACATTCATCTTTATATGATGTCTCTTATCCTACTTATCATTATCACCTCTGCCCCTCCTCATAACTCTTCTTCCCGTTCCTTCTTTTTTCTTGTTTCTCTTACACTTTTATGCATATACCCAGCGGTGATCTAGACGACCGGGATCTCTATGACACAAAATTACACGCGCATCATTTTTTATGGGATGCCTCTTTTCCATTTCCACACCCGGATTTCACGATTTCCTTCATTATAACCGTATGAACATGGTATTAACCGCAAGCATTTCTCTCTACGATACCTGGAACAGGGAAAACTATCAAAATATATATAATATCTTTGTGTGGCATGAGCCGCTCGAAGCAAGTTTTATTCGATATTATGATCATTTAGTTCTGAAGTGGATGTGTTGATAGTATAAAGGGCACCCGTGTTTTGTAACTAACTATCATGTATGTGTGTTATGCCAAATTGAAATGATGTAAATGCTATTTACGACCAATGAATATATAGGTGGCCCAAAGCGCCGGTGATAGAGATTACATGAATATAAGATTACAAATATCCCATATAGACGTCAAGAAGAGTTGAACATCTTGATATAGTTGTAGCTAAAGAATTGTACAAAAGTAGAATGACTTACATTGTTTAACGTGTTTTATTTGGATGATTAGGAGTAAACAAAGATATTGATCCCAATGTCTTGTAGCAAATCTACTAGAGCTTTCATTAGAGCTTTTCCACGTAGTGAAACATAATATTGAGTTCCTGTCATACAAGCTTCGAACATATGACGTTGGCTCTAGCTGCTTACGTAAGTGAAGATAGTGTGAATGAGCTGCCACACACTGTATAAATAGTATGCCGGTTTTATCATTGGCTGTACGAATAGTGGGGTTCCCATTTTGGTACTGATTCTAGTTTCATTCAGTTTTCAGTTTTGTATTGAGAAGGACGACGTTGACTATTCGATATTTTCATACATGGTAAGTCATAATGTAGATACTTCTTTTGTGACTGTGATACTAGTGAATACTTCTAGAATTATTCGAAAATTTCCCACCCAAAGTTTGATATATTTACGGCGGCCATGAAAAGCGATGCATGTTCTATAGTAGATATAAAGGACGCGTTTTTTCATTGGCCGAGTCTAATAGTTCTTGATGCGGTAGGTATTGTTAGGAAGAAAACACTGGCGCGCGTTTCCTAACTAGGCATAGCGTGACTTATTGAGAGGCTGACCGTCTTGAATGGGACTTGTTGTTATAATACGTATGTACTCTTAATTGTACAAAAAGATGAAATTATATTTTAGAGATATATAGAAGAAATATGTTACAATAGCAAATAGAACTTGGCTTGCCGCATATATGATATATCATGCAATAGAGAAAAGAGTGATGTTGTTGGGATTTCTGGGTTCCTGCCTCATGTATCTAGCCTAGTAGGAATTATGGAAAAAAAAAAAAAAGACTGGAACTGGATAGCACTACTGGCCTATTTTGAACGTGGAAAAAGGAAACCAGGAAGTCAAAACTACTGTAATTTATTGGTAGGACTTTTGACTGATTCTGGTTGCTCTGACGGCCCCTGAAGTGTATTTATTGCTCTCCTGCCCCGACCTGTCGTTATCCCGCCCAAAATATATCCCCCTCTCTCTCTTTTCTTCCCTTTTCCTCTTCTTCTCTTTCTTTTTCCTTCCTTTTTTTTTCTACCAGCAAAACGATTTCCCTACCAAAGATTATCACAACTCCGAAGCATCACAACTTCAGCAACAACCTCTTTTTTCACCACACTTAAAGTATCACCAATCTATCAACATGTCTGGCCGTAAGTCTTTCATCCTCCTTCATCCATTGTCCATCACTGTCTTTTCCGCGCCCGATGTCAATTCGTGCATCACGTCATAAGCACAGTCGATCTAGTCGCGTCATGACGCGCCGCTAGTCTCGCTTTACCACTTTACGCCATTCTCAGTCATCGATTTCGATATCCTTCAGCCTCGTTTCCGTTGTTTATATTCAACGTCGTTTAACATCGATGAATGTTTAATCATTCTAACGCTTCATTCTCTCTTCAGGTGGTAAGGGTGGCAAAGGTCTTGGCAAGGGCGGCGCCAAGCGTCACCGCAAGATTCTTCGTGACAACATTCAGGGTATCACCAAGCCCGCCATCCGTCGTCTCGCTCGTCGTGGTGGTGTCAAGCGTATTTCTGCTAGTAAGTTACATTCCATCGACAACTATCGTGATATACTTCACAGTACTAACAATTGTATGTAGTGATCTACGAGGAGACCCGTAGCGTCCTCAAGTCCTTCCTGGAGGGTGTCATTCGTGATGCTGTCACCTACACTGAGCACGCCAAGCGCAAGACTGTCACTTCGCTCGACGTTGTCTACGCTCTGAAGCGCCAGGGCCGCACCCTGTACGGTTTCGGTGGTTAAACGTATCGTTCGCCGATTCTATGTTTACACGGCTGTTTTTATTTTTTGCTTTACATGCAACGCTCTCTCCGACGGTCTCGTGATATTCTTTTTTCTTGCTGTTGTTTCTCCCCGTCTAGAGTGACAGATTAGAATGTCAACCTCTTTATTTGCCCCAGTTACTGTTTTTATGCCTTTTTATTCTATGAGGCGGACATTGGCCTTTCAAACGACGAGAAATTGAATCCTTTTAAACACATCCTAACATCATCACCAAGCGTCTATTTCAAAGTCTTTGACTCGCCGATTCTGTTTGTCCGTGCTATTATTTACCCAGTCTTTTATTTCTGCCTTTGCAATATTCTACACCAATGCCGTTTTTTTCATGGGGGAGGTTCATACGCACATTTTACTATTAGAACAACTGATGGCTTATTCATGATTAACTAAATGACCGCTTGATTTATGATATCATAAATAAACCATTAAGTGACATTTAAACCACGAGTTGACGTTGTATGTTCATGTTTTCTTTGTTGATTAACTTGATGTGAAAAATGCCCAATTTACCGAAATAGACCATATCCCAAACTCCGATGCCATCCATATGATTGTGAATATATAAAGAAATAAAAACAGCCCAAAAGAATACCCTCCAATCTTTCAAATCATTATAGAACCCCAATTTCTCTTACAATCCATCTGATATCTTCTACAAGTATTTACGGCCAGCAGCAGCGACTCTTTGGCGGAATATCGGACTTGTCACCTGGGTATTGACCTGGTAAAACGGGTTCATGATAGCCTTGACCCAATTTTCGTAGACTTCGAGGAAGAAGCTCTTGATGGCTTCTTCGGTTGCGGCGCTGGTTGGGTTAGCGCCGACAGCGGCGGCCGATAGTCGTGAAGATGATGTCGTTTGTGTGGGTTGATGAAGTAGTAAGAATTTGACGTTGCCGCCGGTGATGAAGCAGGAAACATAATTGTTGAAGAAGCGATCGATACATTTAAGGTACCTAATGAAGATAGACCGGGTTGGTTAGTTTTGGTATATAGTTCGTGGCGCCATAGAAAAGGTCAACATATAGAAAAAGAGGTATGTTTCTAGGAAGAGAAAAATATATTTTGTTTGTACATTTGACCGGTCGACCATTGTTGCTCTTCTACAATGTCTAGACTACTGTGGAGGACGAATTGGTTGAGGTGGTAGAGTTGCTCGTTGAAGCGTGGGGTGCCGTCGCCGCCTTGCTTAGAAGTACCGAATTCGAACTCAAAGAGGGGGTTGTCAGAAGTGCCGACGATAGCAAAGTAATAGGACATGTTGTAGATATTCGCTAGCTCAGGTGATTATAGAAAGAGAGAAATCGTGTGCTTTTTTGAGTCAAGCTTTAAAAGTGAAGATGTCGTTGTGGGGGGATATCGGATCTGAGCTTCTGAGCTACTTGGTGTCGTCGAGCTCGTAGTGGGCCTATGAGTTTTTGAGTTCCTTGCGTCTTTCCTTTGGCGACTAGAATCAAAACTTAAGGATATATTGAAATGAAGAGAGAGAAAAAGGTTGGATAGATTCAAAGAGCGCACAACTTAAAACTTGTGATCATCAATTATCGGCCTATCTTTATCATTTTGGGACAAGTAAAGAGCGACTCTCTATACAGCAACTTGGAAGTGGAGAAATCTCAATTGATGCCTTTTCGCGTTTATCGTACTATGATTGGCTATCAAGCCCATTTTTTCATGCAACCTTCAAGCCTGGCTTTTGATAGAGGGTCGACTTTTATATCAAATCTCGAATCTTTTGCTTGACTGAGTTTATCGTGACAAAAGTCTTTTGTTGTCAACTTCCCGGAGCCTTAAACATTGAATTGTGACGAACAGCAAGAGCCAGTTTATTAGCCTTCGAATTGCAGCTGTATACCACACAACAACGACGACAAGAAGGAAAGAAGCACCCCGCTTCCGCATCACCAAAATCGCAAGCATAAACACGACAACGACATTGTATCAATACTATCCCGCCTATAGAAACCACAGATACACATCATAATAACACACACAATATGTTTGGAGCTTTCCGCATGACCAACCCGCTTTCTAGTGGTCTACTATGGAAGATTCCATGGCGTCTGTCCAAATTCCAGAAGCGCCGGCACCGCGAGCGTCTCCGGGCCGTTGACGGCATTATCGATACTCTCGATGCGGCGATGCAGAAGCAGGGAAAGACTGTGGCGGCCCTTGAGCGTTGGAAGGCTGATATGCCCAAGGAAGAACAGATGATGCCTCGCGATAAATATACCATGTTCGACCGCAAGGTAAAGGGCTATCGTAAGGGAGTTCATAGTAAGTCTATGGTGGCAGCTCTTTCCGGAGAGGTTTCAATGTGTGATGATGCGTGAGAACGTATGATTTTGTGCTGTTGGTCGTTTTGCTAATATCTTTTGTCTACAGAGTTGCCCAAGTGGACGAGAATCTCCCAGCGTGTCAACCCTCCTGGTTATTAAGAGGTGTATTTCGGGATATATACCTCTTTTGTAGACCTCATATAAAATCGTCATATATCAAACTTCTGCGTTCTGGCCTGTCAAGTCACTGGCGTCTCTATCATCATGAGAGCTAGAAAAGGCCATTTCTAGTTTGGCTTATGATGAACAAAAAAAACCCTGTACAACACCAAAACTGCATTATCGGCAGTACCTTTCCAACAAATATCAGTATCAACATGTCAAGGGCTTATTTTAGCAGCAGCTGCCCTTTGAGTATTTTCTGCGATAAAAATAGCTCCACTGCAGACTACTGTTCATTCTCTTCTTTCTGTTTCCTCTTATTTCTTTGCACAACAGTTTGACTATCTATACCACTTACTAACTGCCTTGTATCATCACATTACCTCCATACATATACATAGTTCCAGAAAACCCTTGGAACCTTCTACATCAGTTTTGTTTTTATCATTTCTCCATGGTCACCAAAAGGAAGCAAGCAATATGACTTTATATTAGATTCAAATTCATGCTTGTTCTATATACATAACCCAATGTCGAAACGCCTTTCTTCGTCCACACCAGAACGAAGACAATAAACAATAGAAGAACAAAAAAAGATCAAGACGCCCACCCACATGTCCAAGTCCATGTTTGTAACATGACGTTTCAACTGACTCAAGCGCACGTGAGATGTGTCGCTTGGCAAGTGAGAACCAATGATGAGGATATATACTACAGCCCATTTTTCCCTTTCCAATTCCGCCGACCATTACACAGTAATAATGAGTAGATAGTATTCCCCCTCCCCAGCTTCCCATTTCGGAAGAATACAACGACTTTAGCTGTACTTCTCATAGTCCTGCTCCGCCTCACGCCCACGGCGTTCATGTTCGCGCATGCGTTCCGCCTGTAGCGAGCGGCCTAGACCACCACGACCTTCGTCGAAGTCCTCACGGTACTCGTCACGTACCTGGCCACCAGACTTGCCACGACCGAACTGGCGGTTCTCTTCGAAACCTGGATCGAGATCGGTACGGATGATGCGCTCGTCGAGCTTGGTGCCGCCAATGTACTTCATACAGTCGAGGGCGTCTTGGTGGGTGTGGTATTCGACGAAGCAGAAACCGCACGGTGTCTTGGTAAAACGGTCTAGGCCCATGATAATGCGCTTGATTTCGCCGACAGAGTTGAAAAGCTCGTAGACTTGTTCTTCAGTGGTGTAGAATGACCTGTGAGGAAGTAGAAGGGTTAGAGGCATTGGCTTAGAAGGCCGGTGGGTACAGTGTTACTTACAGATTGCCAACATAGAGCGTAGTAGAGGTAGCAAGAGGATCTTCTGTTGGTTCGGGCTTGGGCTCGGGAGTATCACGATCTCCTCTGTGGTGTCTCTTCTTTGACTATAGTGGGTAAGATGCGCATAGCGCAAGATAATAGTTAGCTACTGTATCGTACAACTGCGAACCATTGCCATGTTTCTTCCCGCCGGGCCGCAATAATCTACCGAAAAGACAAATCTAAGTCCGCAAATATGACTCTAGTATTTCGCTTTTGGTTCTTTTGCGCGAAGCTGCTCACCTTACTCAGATAGTAAGCGCTGGGCACATCCATACGCTCCACAGTATTGCGAGTAGGCGCCATTGTATTATATTTTATGGTTGTATAGTCTAAATAGACGGATGGTTTTTATTGTCTTTTCTTTTTGGCTCGTAATAAAAAAGATAGTGGAAAGAAAAAGTTGGGCGAAAGGGCAAGGCTGAAAGCGCTGTTTTGGAGATTTTAGAGCTGTGTTTGGAAATATTAGTAGGTTTATTTTGTTTGGTATAAGCTTGCTATGGAAATGGCGGCTAAAAACGCGCTGTAAAGGCCCGGATGATTAGCGGATAATCTTGCGATTTTGGAGCCTTGGGCTATATTTCTTTCGCATCCAAACGCGAAGGGCGGCCGTCTGGTTTTTTTACGGTATAGTTAATAGTAGCGTTTCTTTTAGAAGACCTAGATTTTGTTTCTCTTTAGGTTAAAGACGTAAGTTTCTACAAAGCCAGAGCTTCCTGCTGGAAGCTAAAAAGTGAAGAACGCCGTGCAGACTTTCGAGCTCGCAAATAATTTTTATATTTGCAATTCTCCATCACGGTTTGCGACAGCCTAGCAAAACTGGCGATTGTTGTGCTTTCCTTTATTTTTTTATTTTTTTTGGGCTTTTCCGTTCTTAGCAACTACTTGTAGCTTTCCCTAAACTGAAGTAACTCTACCACATATTTTTATTTACCTTCTCTTCCTTCTTTTAATCTCATTCTCATCATACGAACTTTGCGATTATATCGGCGCATTTAATACGTCGTTCTCCCATTACATCACCATCGTCTTGGGTGACGACATCATATCTCCATCTACACTCATCAATATCTAACACAAAAAGACGACGTGATGCCCAAAGTCAAGGCTTACACACCGTCATATCTGGCACCTGGTGCTGTAGGAAATTCCTTGTTTGTTGCCAGCTCAGAGCCTAGTTCGCCTTATGTCACCAAGAAGAAGACAAACCGTCGAGCCCATACCGGTCCTCGCCGTACAATTGCTAGACGTGGAACGGAACTATTCGTTGCCAGTGGCCGTGAGATACGCTGGGGTGACTTGGCCTACCTCAAGGACAGCCACGAGAACCGCCGGATACGCTCTTCACGTCGGAGTGTCTCTATAAAGTGCGAGGATGATGACGAGACTATCGTCAGCTCTGACGACCAGACGGGTGGCTTTAGAGTGAGTTCATTCATGAATTGGTGACCATTGCATTTTCTTCTAGACTAACAACTTGCTTTGCTGTAATAGATCATCAAGGCCCCTGTGGCAGACGAGATTCGACAGCTCACATTATCGCCCAATGGAAACTATCTTGCCGTGGTCACCTCCTACACCTGCCATATCATGGTCATCCCCGATTCGGCCCATTTGACCTCTACCGATAATACCCCCATCAAGCCCAAGATTTGGACCCTTGGCCCCACGATCCATGTGACGTCGAAATCTGCCATCGCATCTGTGCTTTGGCATCCTCTAGGCATAGATGGAGGCTGTCTAGTGACTGTATCCGAAGACGCTATTGTGCGTGTATGGGAACTTTCTCTAGCTGACCGGTGGTCATTTGATCAGCCCACCATTGATATTGACCTCAAGAGACTGGCTGATGGTGTTGCTCTTGACCAGAATTTCTCTTCATCCGTCTCTGCGACCAACACCGGCTTCTCACCTGATTCATTTGAGATGGAAGTAGCTTCTGCTAGTTTTGCTTCGCGGAACTCGGGCGGATGGTCTCCCTTTACGCTGTGGATCGCCATGCGCGAAGGCGACATATATGCTTTGTGCCCTCTATTGCCTGAAAAGTGGTCGGCGCCGCCTACCTTAGTTCCATCTCTATCCGTTTTTATTGTTGAAAAGCTTGGTTGTGTGGAGGACGATGCCGAAGCAAGCGAGTATGAGAAGCTCTTGGCTCAGCAACAGGTTGCTTGGATGGCTGATATTGATGCACAAGAGCCCGTTGTTCTAGAAGGGCCCCCGGGTGAGCCTCCAATCGAGGTGTTCAACCGGCCTGCAAAGCCTGGGTCTTGCCCTCGCCTACAAGGCCCGTTCAATATCTGCGCGGATCTTGAAGACCAGGAAGATATCGATTCTGAATATACAGATATCTTGGTTCTAGGATCTAAGATTGACAACGATGACCTCATGTATGGTGAAGATGTCGATCTGGAGGTTGAAGATACCGGTAATGAGGGGCTCTCTCTTACTATTATCTGCTTGCTATCAACGGGTGGCCAAGTTAAAGTGTGCTTGGATGTTGAAGGTGTGGAGGCTCAGTGGTTGCCAGCCAAAAACAAGTCTCGCCAGGGTAGAATGATGAGTGACCTTCCTGAGCCGACTTTGCTTCTATATCAGGCCATGGACAGCATGAGCACAGCTGATTCTAGCTCCGAGAGCTGGCCGGTTTTCAGCCCTGACGTCATCTCCAAGTATGCATTCTACGTCACGCACAATGCTGGCATTACCTACTTTTCTCTCGCGCCGTGGGTGTTCCGCCTGGACAGCGAGCTACAGGATTCTGGTGCCGGTTCTGAGTTCCGCATGGGCTTACTTATCAATGGCCACAATTCAGTGCGTGAGCGCTTGTACATGTACTCGCCTTCCACGTCGTCAAGCCAGCTTGTTGCCTCTGTTGCGGTTAATGACCCCGATATTGGCTATGGAATCATCTCAGCAACGTCCTACGAACCTGTCGTCCTGCTTTTTGAGCTACCCGAGGAAGAGTTTGCTTTGGTTCGCCAAGAATCCCCTGAGAATGTGGATCTTGAGGAACCAAAGGACGATCCCTCGCCACAGCCCTTGTTCACATACGAGCCTCGCCCTGCTTACACACCCTCGCACGCCTTTGATCAACCATCGATCCTGCCCATGTACCTAGACCGCCTAAAGTCCTCAAACCAGCGCTTTACAATTTCTCAGGAAGTTCGCCTCAGTCCCATGACGCTCCAGGTGCTGACCGATGTGCACAAGATCTTGAGCGATGAAACACATTCGCTAGGTCTAGCAGCGTCAGATCTGTTTGTAAAGTGCGATCGGATGCACACAGAGATGCGCCTACAATTATCTAAAGCTGCGGAGATCAAGGCACGTATCGATAAGATTGTCAACTCGGATGAAGGCAGTGATCAAGTTCGTGTTGACGCCCGCTTAGCTGAGGCACGCGAGCGCCAGGCTAGACTCGCTGAGCGTCTCGAGGCACTACGCAAGAATGCTAACTCCGTAACACGACGAGAGCTAAGTATCAAGGAGCGCGCCTTTGTAGATGAAGTGGCCGGTCTCGAGACACGGATTCTTGGTAGTTCAGCAGAGCCATCGGCATCTATGTCATCATCATTCTTCTCACCACGCAAGAACACGCGCATTACGGAGCCATGGCAACGACTGGGCACTGTAGACAAGCTAGCCGACGAGTTGCTCATCGAAGCTAAGGGCCTAATCAAGGACCACGAGCAGAGAGACGCTCGGGCCGTCTCTGCAGTGTCAGGCACAGCTAGTCTTGGAGCCTCTGTGATCTCACTGCCGTCGACTATGGGTAGTGGATCAACCGGCGCTCCTGGAACCGCGTCGCCGTCTGTGGCAGGTACGGAGAGTCCTGCTAGAACAGGCACACCGGATCTGCGAATCCCGCCTGAACTGCGTAGGACGAGGTTGCAGCAGGTCAAGACGATGCTAGCACGCGAGACAGCACTAATTGAGGCAGTGACGGCGCGCCTGGAGAGGCTTCAAACTGATCTATAGACGGAAAGGACGATATTATATAGAAGCAGTTGAAAACGGAATCTATCATGTTACTGGTTTCTAGAGAAATGCAAGGTGGTGAAGGAAAATAGTATCGAGAAGAATCCTATTTAGCTACTATCATAAACTTGGCATCATGATACTATCAACACATACATATACGAGCATAATATGCTTAGATCTAAGTGACCATCATTTTTGATAACAAAACTACATTTCTTTCTGATGCTCTCCTAGCTCAGGTGCTAAACTTTGATATCTGCACTTTTGATCTATTTTTATAAGGTCGTGTACAATAAATAGTTATAGTTGCATACGTTGTATAGTCTAGGGCCTACGCAATTTCTCGACGATGAACCAACATCATGACGAGGTCTTGTGACTTGATTTCGATGAGAAAAATTAGTTAGCCTGATAACCGTATATACAGTTAGAATTTATCATATCTGACCAAGTTATCTATTCTAGTTACATTGTTCTAAATAGTTGTACATACATACATATATGGCAATATCAGAGATCGGCCAGATTATATAAATGATCATTGCCGTTAAAGTATTACACAACTCAAGTAGACTTCAGTATATCCGTCAGTATATATGTAGCTATCCTATTTCAGTATTGACCTTTATTCTGCAGTGACACTATTGTCCCATTGTTGTACCTTTGGTTGTTAAATCCAACCTTCTTACATACAACTAGCGTTATATATTGCCCGCCTTCAATTTTTTGATGTAACAGTAACATGAAAAAGTAATAATATTTGGCAGTATTAGTCAGAGTTCGGTACAGTCAAAACCAAAAAAAAATTAATAGAAAGAAAGCTAATAGAGCAGTCAGATAGAAATATCAGCAAACGAACGGCTTGGCTTCCTTTTTTTCTGCGCTTAGATTCTTAATGTAGGTAATTAGATGTCTTTTTTTTTTTTTTTTTTTTTTTTTTTTGCGACACAATCAATCTTAAAGAACAAGGGAAAATGGAACAAAAAACACGAGATGAGACGAGAAAATCACGGCATAAAATAACACATTGAAGGATAATCTAGAAGGAACAAAAAAGAAGTGGTTGACTAACTATAGTTGGCCAACAAATTCCCGAGCAATTCCCGCCTTCTTCTTTTTTTTCGTGATAGATAAGACCACATCATGAGGCGCCGAGCTTTATAAATCAAGTTTGATGACACAAAGATCTTATAGTTGTTTGTGCTTCCAGGCCAGACAAGCACGTACATATAGCGAAGAAATACAGTTGTCTATTGCTGTTGAGTAGTAGCAACAATGTACGTATTCTGATATCTGGCGCATGAATAAATAGCGTCTATCTATGATTTGGTAGTGTTTAGCTCAGGTTTCAGAAACAGGAGACACGCAAGAACAACTAGAGCATGCTGTTGAAAATCTCGAAGCTGGGCTTTGATACAGCTTTGTCTTTACTGCCTTAATTAACAAGACAGCTTATGCAATTTCTTAAAAACTTGGAAAATGATACATACAATGTCGACGAGACAACTTAAGATGTGCAATATTGGATCGCCCCCTTACCCCCAATACATATAAAGATACACCAATGTACAGAGTTGGGTTTCTCTAACTGTTAATAGTAGCACAGTAGTAGACACGCTTATCCAATAAATGATTAGCAATAGTGTTATTCGCTACTAGTATAAATATAATACTGGGGCTATCCTCCTTTCCAATATCAAACACCATCTTTCTTTTTTTTCTGGACAATTGCGCTCTTTCCGTGAACATCTCCAAAAGTTATCTCTTTCGGGACGTAACAACCGTCTCCGTCTTTTTTTATTTTTTTATTTTTTTACATTCCCTAAAAGGAAAGTCGCCAAAAAGATTACGAAGAAACAACCAAGAGCAAAACCACACCATTCCTTTTCCATCAATTGTCCCGTTATTTGCTTGGCTTGTTTATTTTGATATTGTCTTTCTTTTCCTTTTCATTCATTTTTCCATTCCTCAATATCTGGTGTTTGGCTTTCTTGTCTTTGTTTATTCGGCTTCACACCAAGTGACTTTTTTCGTCCATCGCTAATCTAATGCTTCATTTACTGCCATAGCATCTCCTTTCCTTGATCTTTCTCTGCTATACCACTAGACCACAACTTTATCTATATCTATTGAGGTCTCTTAAACTAGTCCTCTCTCTTTCTATCTCATCATGCGAATTCCCATCAATCTACATAGTGGCATCATTTCCCCTACTCAAAGTTACGAGCTGTACATGTTCAACAGAATCCAGAGTGCGTTTGATCTCCCTTCTCCCTTCTTCTCAAACCCCGATTATCGTCATATGCTCCACGCCACATCTATCGTGTCTGCTATCATCAACCTCTTTGGCCAATTGGTTTCTTTGACTGACCCGTTATCCCCGTCCACAGGCAATTGTAATCTTCTCTTCAATGGCCTCGCCAACTTCGACTTCATCACCGAGTTAGACCACGCTACACAAATTTGGACAGTACACATAGTCTACGCCGATTCTGCCGCCTTTTCCGCCAGCGGGCCCGAAATCATCACGATATACACTAGCTTGCTCTCGCAGGTGTCTGCAGCTACCCATGTCCCGCAACACGGGGTTTCATTGCCGAGTTCTACGGGTTCGAAGCGTCAGCAGCCCAGCAATCCTAGTATACACCACAGTGAAGACATCTCCTGTCATGGCCACGATGCCACCGTCCCCGAGACGGCTCGCTGGATAGCTGAGGAGTCTAGTGACAAAGTTTTCCGCGTGAGGCACACACGCCCGCCTCCGCCCCCCAATGACGGCAATATCGACCCACCGCCGCCCTCTCTATCCTCCTCGATCATGATGTATACCGGCTTGCTACCACCCAGACCGCCGTCGGGCAAGGTCATTGCCTCGGACTCATCATTCCGCTCGCCACCTCCGCCACCCCAGTGCTCATAGCCTACGAATTTGCCACGCCGCCTCAGAACTATCGTCTTCCAAACATTATTCAACTGTGCTGCGGCGTAACATCTTCAGAGCGATATCAAGATTCCTATCTTTGACTTAATCTTTCCGTTTTCATGTCGAGCACGTCTGAGTTCCAAATCCTGGCATGCACCCTTAGTCTCAGGGCTACAGTATACATATACATATGTAATCATGTGAAGTACAACAAAAAGGAAGCAGCTTACAGCTTTATTGTCACATCACAAGTGGTGCTCTGCATATCTTTAGCCCTGCATCCTCCCAAATCCCACAAAAAGTCAGGTCGGCTCGATCTCAACCAACCTCAACTAAACGAAGCGACCTCTCATCACGCTTATTTATCGATTTCGACGGCTTTTCCGCGCCTCCACTACCAATAAACAATTTTCCGGAATGGAATATCTATCCCTCCTAAAGCACAAGCATGCCTATCGACTTTCTGGCTCGATATGTGCTGCGTTGCGCCGGCATATACTATACTGTGCTATGCTACACCTTGATGCATAGTACGGTTCGCTATACACTGTTCTCTTTCATTGCTTCTCTTGAAATTTTACGTCTAAGCTTATAGAAACCAAGCCTCATATTTGAGGAGCTGTTTTGTTGGCGTTTTTTTTTCTTCCTTACATCTCACACCGCAACAATGCACGGCCAATTACATGTCCATTTCTGTAATGGACTGTAATAGTGTGTTCTAGCCAATTTTCCTATCGTAATATCCGGTCTCTTTCTTTGTTTGGTCTTGATGTTACGACTTATCTTGAAGTTAACAAGTTGAAGTTTTTTTTTTTTTTTTTGCTCTAGGATTGGCGTCTATTCTTTTTGATTTCTATTACTTCTTCTTTTCTCCCCTATATCCTTTATTCTAGCGTTCTTAGACCCCTTTACTACCACCAACTACTTTATTTGTTACTATGAACTTTAGTAAGCTCTATTTGGGCCATATCGAGGATACCCTATCTGTTATTGTTTTGCTTCCTTTATCTATTTTTTTTTCTTATTTCCTTTATATCACCGTCCAAAACCGTGGGTCTGTCTCTTTTTGGTGTTCAAAATATGTGTATCTGCTTGAATATTACGTTGGATTATTGGATTTGTCTCCTAACTAATTGAAATCTCCATTCATCTTATCACTCTATTGTTCTCATTTTCGGTAATATGTTAGCGGTATATGCAGACATGTTGCAATATTTTAGCTATAGAAGTACTTCAAAGTCACACCGTCTAACTTATGTATCACTAAGCAAAAGGAGACTATCACAGAAAAGCAGAATGATTACAAAGGACCTTATCGTTAGCACATAATACCGAAAACTTTACTTATAGAACAATGTAAGCACAAGTACATGGTATATGGATAGATATGGGCATAAAACTACAACTTTTTTTTTTTTAAACTCGAACTAGTTACAACTAATAAATCACATCCAATAATAGATGCGTAAAATATGTACCATCATCGTGCATATATGAGGCTACAAGCGAGAAAAAAGAGTGTCTTATTTAGTTAATATTTACATATTTCAATCTATATGCAGCAGATTGGGGGGTGGGCAAACAGTTATCGCATCTTTATATTTCAGAGACGATTTGACTCCCTTTGTATGGCATTTGAGGAGTTTATTAGTAAATATTACCAATAACATATATAGTTGCACATATGCAAGTCGGAAGTTTTTTGTATGTATTTTGAAGAGTGATATTGGCCACTCGTACCACCTAAAATTGGTCACTATAATGATGAATATAAAGAATAACTATGCCGATATCAAGGCTTCTGGGATCGACTCAGTATCATAAGCCAAATAATTGTATTGTTATTTTCAGTACACCGTGATTGCGATCACATGATAGCGTTTCTATCGTTTATTATTCCCGGCCTCTTGCCTGAGAAAATTTCACTAATACACTATTTATTATAAATCCAGGTTCAAACACTAACCTATTTTAAAAAAATAAAAAATAAAAAATAAAAACTCAATTCAAGATAGTATTGGACAGAGCCTTATCGATTTATCCTTATTTTTGGTGTTCTTTTTTAGTACTTACACCAAAAAGGTAACCTGTCATCTGATCACCAAACCTTCAACTTACATGCTTGCAATCTACTTCATGTCTGAGGCATCCATATATCTGCAAACCAACTACAAAATCACAGTTACGTTTGATCTTAAAAATCTTCTACTTAGCCCCATCTTACAGATCAGCTCCCAATATACAAAATATCACTGCTCAATGGAAATGATTCTACCACCCCACAAATCATAACTCGGGCTGTTAAATTGAACCATATTCCATATATGAGTTGTTTGCCGCTTCGCTGCTAAGGAAATCCCTCTGCTGTAGTGTTCGCCCTACTTTATATATCGATTAGCAAATTATGACTGTAGATATTATCATCATACATCTATTTTCACGCTATGTGACTCAGCAAAAGAAATATCATGTCATGTTATCATATCAATTGTGCTTGTACTATCAGATGGTCAAATAGTTACTGTAATATTAATACCATATACTTCACCGTTTTTCAACAACCAAGAGAATTTTAGAAGATTGTGTAGTCTTATATGATATATGTTAATACTGCATGTCCAAAGTCCTCTACTCTAGTCTTGTGAAACATCCGATGAAGTCTCTGACAACCCATACGACTTTCTCCATTTATGCAGGAAGTTGGTATATTATTTTGCTGGGATCGTATAATTCCGTCCAACGTTATATACATTAGTCTATTGTTCTTGTTATTTATCCGTTGATTAGACTTATCCCCCATTGTGCCGTAACATAAGAAGGGGTTTCCATGTATGCCTCTACACCTCTTCTGACCGACACAGCCACTACAAGAGGAATCCAAGGCATCGTGGTGGTGTGGTTCGGGATAAGCCTTACAAATTGTATTGGATGAGTATAGCCTACTCGAACATCATCGGGTTGCACAGCGTGCTAACTATTGCTATAAACAAACAAGAGCGGATTCAACGTTCACTGAGACACGGAGCATGGCCAAGACATGATTAAAATAGTGGACGAGGCGAAACAAGTTGACTCTTAAGCTTGACTCGTTAATCAAGGCACTAATCCACCTTTCATAAGTTCCAACTCTAAATAACTCATGGCTAGATGGATTATTTGCCGCTAAAGGCTAATAGAGATAAACAAGGCAACTCAATTGCCCCTTGCTCACCCACCCTTAATCCTTAATACAGATAGATAGACAGTCAGCCATACAGATGTTATTATTGCGTAGGCTCTTCTGCTCTTATCTTACTCTCACACCCTCTTCTTCGACTGATCCGAGACGGCCGAGTAAGAAGTAAGATCACATCCAGCATTCCAAATGAGGACTATAAGTCGAGCAAGACAAAGTGCAAGCGCAGATGACGCAGTTAGCAAAGGCATTTTGAGATGGCCTCACGCCAGAATATTCCACATGACGGACTGATTTGTGAGGTGCAATTGCAGATCACCCGATAGAGTAGTTCGATGAGGGTTGGGTGGAGGTATAGGCAAGGAATAATCAAGCGTCACACGTCGCTAAAAGGCTTTCAAGGCAATGGAAGGCTATTTGAAAGTGACAGCCTTGTAAACATCACAGTATATATAACATTGTTCTGTAGGCAAATGATGTATAACGACAGCTCTGGGAAGATATAAACTTACTACTTGGAACTATCGCCCATGGGATATTGAAGCCGGCATAATAAACCCAGAAGTATAGGAACTCGGGTCGACTGTGGCTTCTCCCCGTAAAGGCATGCTCGGCATAACATGTCGAATAGTATAGCGTAACACCATATAAATGGCCAATCGACACAGCGAGGACAAGAAGAGACTTGAGCGGACTACGCAAGACTATAGCAATAGCAGCAGCAAAGCTCAGCGGTCCCCAGACGAGCTAAATTACAATGTGTAAGATAAAGAGTGTGAAAATATACCCAAGGCTTATTTCTTTCTGCTCGGTCCTGAGTTGTTCAGGTTGGATCAAGAGCTTTAAAGGGGGAAGAGGATATACTAACAGCTGTAACTGTCTCTATGCATACCATGAACGGATCAGATACTAGATATCTTGAATCCGACAGGCTGTATTCCTTCCATAGTTGGGCAAAGAGACTCTGACTCCCAGCAAGACTTGTGTGGTTTAGGACAAAATAGCCTAATCACAAAGTTAGATTATGTGTATACATCATTACAACATTTCATGATAGACAGATCGGAACTCTTGTCGTGAAGATTGACTACTGTAGTAAGTCAAGACGATATAGAGATATCAGGAACTACCGGGTTTCAGGATGATTACCTTCAAAAAAACAATGTAAAAACCCGCCTGTTGTATATGTAGATACAAAGTTAGCATTCCCTCTTATGTATATACAATATCCCCCTATTATACACGTAGCCAGCTAGACCTTGAAATATCAATATATGACGAGAACCGGTGTTCCGTAAAAAAAAAATATTATAAAAACTCACACAAAGTAAACCAGCCTACTGTCAATACCTCACCGAGCCTAATCTGAGGATTCAACCGTTTAGAACTAGCTATCGATATGCCAGCGAACAGGCCAATCAATGCAAGAAACGTCAGTGAAAGCGAAAACAACGAAGACTCATTGGGCTGAAATCCAGGTATCAGGATGTCCGGTGGAAAGTACGGATGGTTGGGCATTTTTGGGGAACTTATACAATAATAAGATAGAAGCCTTTTTTTGTTCTTATTAGTTTATTGTTTTTCGTTTCGCGATTCGTTTTTTGTTATATTGTTGTTAGTAAAAACCTGAAAGAGTGAAACAAACAGCAATGAAACTTGATGAAAAACAAAATGTAAATGTCAATACTGTGCTAACCCTTATGTCGGCACTAGGGCTAGTGAAATGACAACTCTAACAACCGGCATGTCATGTCATGACGTACCAGCTAACTTGCATCGAAAGACACTATTGTGTAAAGATACAAACAGAATCAGCCTCATTGAAACACTGACTTTTTCGACCTTCGGAATCTGACAAATCAGCTTTTCAACTAATTTCTCCCATCTATTCCGAGAGACCATCATTCAAATTCCAAAATGAACCGTTTGTATATAGAATAAATCGATATTAAATCTGTATATGATGTATCTAGCCGAACTTCCGAACTTGCACCCTATATATTGTCGTGATATCCTGGCTATATTTACATTGAACACCTCAAATACGTTTGAACAAATTCCAATGACAGGGTTTTAGTGGCTTGCCTTATTTATTTCGGCAAATAGCAGATAATGACTTTAAAACAGGTTGTAATTGTGAAGTTTCTTATATTTTAACATGCTATATATAGCGGATTCCTCGGAAACTCAGGCACACAACTGTCATTATTGATACATATTTCCATCAAGTATATATATGTAGGGCTATATTAGCCTTGAACAGGAGACTCTTTACAAAATTCGCAACAGTGCAATGCGACGCGATTTAGCAAGGACTGCTAACAGGCCGAGAAAATATTATTCCGTAGATTGCAGTAAGACTGACTACCTTCAGCAATTCAAACTACACAGCAAGAAGTAATGGAGTGAAGAAGTATGAAAAGGGGTAGATTATGTGGTACCAGGTTGGTTAGAAAGGCAACTTAGTCAGATCAAAGCCAAAGGATGGCTTCAACAAATGATGTTACAGTTCAAGCGGTACGTTGCAAACGATTCGAAATGCAAATGACATCACGACTTGGCCGAAACCACACTTTGCATCCTGTTGCTAGCAGGGATATGTGATACATCGAGGGTTGGCAAGGCTATGCCAGATTCTACTAGTTTATAAAGCTAAACGAGGACAAGAAATGTGCTCTTTAGGTTGCCGTTCTGGTTATTGCCCTTTTTCAGCAAGGTTCGCTTGAGGAAGACACCCCACGCAGTGGAAGTGGCATAGCCTCTGGTGAACTGGACGGCGACAGCTCGGATAATTGGGCAGCATACTCCGATCTCATCAATTGGACGAAACCCTCCGATGTCTTTGGCAGTCTAGAATGCGAAATGTAATTCCAGTCCAGCAACTCAGACATCACCGAATCTTTTGGTACAGGCAGCTCGGATGCATCGGAGAACAAGAGATACACACACTCACAAAAGACCGCCCGTTCCGGTGTGGGACGGAACGAAGGGTCATATCCAACTAATGGGAAGCGGTAGTTGTAGATATACGCGATGATACAAGCCCAGATCAGTACCGCCGAACCTGGCGTATAGATGCCATGGAACGTGGGCCAGATTGTGGGATGAAATCAAGATTTGGCGGCGACTATACGAGTATGTCTTGATATGATTAACAACAGCCTGGATCTGGCCTCGTAGCAAAGATAGACAGACAACGTGACCGTTTGGCGCCTGTGGTCTCTCGGGGATAAATTCGTGGAGGAAAAGAATAGACGCAAGTCTTGGTAAGGGCGAGATTAGGTCAAGAAGCTCATACAGTGTCTCTGGAGCAGATGCGGCGGCACAGGAGCGGAGGAGAACGGTTTGTTGCTGGGGGAACTGGGATCGATGAGTTGGATGGGACTACGGTTGATACCATAACTTCCGGTGAAGCCGAAGCCATAGATGTTTGACTTGGCGTCATTAGGCTACCAGCTTGCATTTGAGAAAATGAGCAGTGATCTCTAAGTGATATGGGATGTTTGACAAGCTCATAGAGTACGAAGAACCACTCGTCAACAAAGTTAGAGGAGAGATGATGTGATTTGTTTCAAGTGTTGATGATGATGAAAATCAAAACTTCCAGCATCCTCAAAACCGGAATATTCACGCATGTTTTATACATTTTGACGCCCGTGTCAAGTCGTTTTCGTGAAACTTCGAGAAAGTCCAGGTTCGTGATAATTTCCAGAATTGTCTAGTAACTTCCTTGGTTTACTCGGTTGCCAATTGCGGAAATGTGGAGAAGCTTCTATAGCATTCCACCAATACACATAGCCTAAAATGGTAATATATGGGGCTTTGCATCCCATTTTGGAAGTACTAACCAAAATCAGAACATAAATCACGTCACTTAAGCTTTAGTCTGTAGCTTTTCAAATCAATTTCAAGAACCCATTCATTATACTAATGATTAATAATAATAATATAAGAAATAATCTTACTATATAGTAAAAAGAAAGACAGGATGAGCACTTAAGAAAATCTATAAGGAATGAAAACAAGAAAGTTTATCATCCAATAGCCTAAAACTATAGCATCTATGTATTATTGTCACTTTTAGAGTGTTCAGCATAATGAACGAGCACACGCAGTTACTTTTGACGCTTTGATAGACCAAACTTGGCCAATAGCACACAATATTAGAATAACAAAAATTGAGGTGTCACAATGCTTTTCAGGATTGGCAAACGTTAGAAAAGGAAGGATAAAATTGTTGAAAAATATAGGAAAATTGATGAATAAATATAAGAAAGAGAGACAGAATAATAAGTCATTGATCTGGCTGAGTATATAATGAGAGCATTGCAACCAACTAAAGGCAAAGGACAATGAATGAGATAAAAATTGTTAAAGGGAGAGTAAAAAAGAAAGTAAATGCACGGTGAATAAAATATAAAAAGTAAGCTGTAAGGGGTATTATGAGCAAGAATACAACAAAAAACGCTTATATGCAAAGATACAAAGCGAACCTCTCGAGACGAAAAAAAAAACGACTTGAACCATACGAAAAAAAGCACTTATTGTTGGGGAGATGCCTCACCTTATTCATATATGAGGAAATAAAAATGCATGGCCTCTGGTTCTTTTTATAACAAATCGAGGAGGTTAGAAGGGAAGAATAACGCAAAAAGTAATGAGCACGGCACGGCAGGAAAACATGAGAGAGAGAGAGAAAGAGAGCAGCAGTAAAGTATGTAAGAGAGGGAGCAAAACAAAAAAAAAAAACAAGAGTGAACACGACTAGAAAACAAGTGAATGGACAGCTGAACGACGAAATAGATAAAAAAAAATACTAACAGAGTGTGAATAGAAAGAGAGAAAAAAACAAGTAGAATAAAAGCAATCCATTTAACCCTTAGAGCGATGACTATGCCGGCTTATATAACAAAACGATGAACTTGGAGCGATGCATACCCGTAACTGTGACTGGGGCTGTGTCTCCTCAGCATCAAGAGATAGAGGGAGAAAAAGTATCTGTGACGGGGATCGTAGAGGAGGAGGGGATATAGTAGTAAATGACATCGGGCGAGGAGTAGTAGGCGCAAAAGTAGTAATAGGTGCGCCAATCGACGAGTGTCTAGGAGGGGGGACTATAAAACACTGGGTATTATGTGACGATGATGGATGGACATGAACAGACTGAGTACGACGAGAGTACTTTTTCTACCGTTCTCCCGCCGCCTCTCTGGCCTTGCCTCGTCTTCTGAAAAAGTCCATAACTCTACGCGCCGCACCATTTCCACTGCCTTCGTCACCGTAGGCATCATTAAATCCGCGCTTGGGCTTTTGCAATACCCCACGGCCGTGAGATGCTCTGCTGCTACCCAGACGTTGACCATCGTGGACGCCAGAGTCTGTGTATTGTGCTTGGTAGTGGTTCATGCTAACGGGGCGCTTAATACCACCGTTATCCAATGATGACTCCGAGCCAGTGTGCAACATGCTCTCGCCCTGAACATACTGTGGAATGGCAGATGGATGCCATTGAGAGCCGTTCGGTGCGCCACTAGATGTCGCAGGCTTTTGTTGGTGGCTCATCTGGCGCTCAGTAGCAGGCCGTTGGTCGGGGTTCTGAAGTGGGAGGCCGCTTGCTGAGTCAGACCCAGACGTTGGTGTGGGAGATGAGTTTGCTGGTGAGCCCTTGGAGAGACCCATAGCCTTGAAAGGTGCTATCAATGAGAAGCGACGGTTCTTTCCAGAATGTTGACTGCCAGCGATACTACCGCTACGTTTCTTACCCAGGCCAAATGAGATCGACCGACGACTAGACTCGATAGATTGGCGTCCTGCAGCCATGTCGTCGACATTCTGCACCATCTGAGTAGACATACTGAGAGGAGGGTATTTGCGATTACCCTTCTCACCTTGAGTGTCAGTCCGCTTGCGACCCTTGCCGAAGATAGAGCCACTACGGCCTATCAACTTCGAACCGATATCACCGATTGTGTTCGAACGCTTGTGACCACGGTAATCAGTGTTGGCGTGTGCGCTCGGGGGTTGACTGTTAGCACCATATCCAGAAGATATAGCCATCTTGGAAGGAACACCAGGGCGCGGCGAGCTCTCGTACCCGTCGCTAGTAGATGGCTGCTGGATCTTGCCTTGTGCGTGGACACCATCAACAGTGGGAGGATCGGGCTGGCCATATCCATTCCGGCCGATAGAAGATGTGGCAGGGCTGCCACCACCAGTATGTGGCCGAGCAGTAGGAGGAATAGTGCTGTACATAGCCTCAGCGGTGCTAGCTCTGTTGTCACGAGATGGCTTAGAGCTGGCGACGGGCATTGGGATTGAGGAGCGGGAGTAACGGTGGCTGCTTTCATGGGCAGATGTCGTGGGCTCCTTAGGTAGAGGTTTATCCCGGGCGGCAGCAGCCTCTATAGAAGCACGGACGGCGGCGTTACGTGAGGCCACAGCAGCGGCAGAGGGAGCCGACTTGGGGGTTGTTGAGCCGCCAGCATTCTCGGCTCGTTCCCGCTGAGTCTGGGTTGCAGGTGCCACATACTCGACCTGGACAGTACGGCGCTTGGCGGCCTTACTGGCAGCGGATGCAGCTTCTGAAGGTTCGGCATCGGCATTGCTCTTGTGTGCCAAGCCACCAACAGTAGGCTGCTGTGGCTTCTTAGAAGGCTCACGTACGGAGGCGCTGCGCGAGATACCTGGGATATCTTCATCACCATGAGACGATGCTTCCTGTACCTCTGCAGGTGAGGTGGTGTTGCTCGTGATCCAGGCAACAGCACTCTCATAGTCACTAAGCCATGAATGACGAGCAACTTCAAAGAGATCCGCGCGCTTCCGTGGGTCAGGCACCAAGATCCTTCTAAGTAGATCACGTGCATGCGGCGAAACATATTCTGGGAAGGTCAACGTGGTATTGACAATGTACTTGTAGAGAAGATTGATGTTATCACCCTCGGGGTTGGCCGGATCGTCGTCAAAGGGCAAATAGCCAGCTAGCATAGCATACTATACATGATACGTTAGAAAGAGTTGGCAACATTAAAATAATTTTAAGGGCTTACCAGAATGACACCACAACTCCACACATCAACCTTGCGTCCAGTGTACAAACAGTCGCTAACGACAAGTTCTGGGGCGGCATAGCAAGGACTGCCACAACTGGTCTGCATCAAGTCACCACGGCGATGGCCGTTGGCCTTGACCTGGTCAAGACGAGCACGCTTAATGTAGTCACGATCAGCAAGATGCTCTTCTTCGGTCTCAGTGAGGCCATCATCGGCATCGAAAGTGTTGGCAAAGCCAAAATCTGTGATGATAATGTTCTTATGACGATCAAGCAGCAGATTCTCGAGCTTCAGATCACGGTGAACAATTCCCTTCTTATGAAGATAGCCAACTCCGGATACAAGCTGAGCAAATAGACGCTTGGCGTTGTTGTCCTTAAGGTATCTGTGACGCAGGATATAATCAAAGAGTTCGCCGCCAGAAGCATACTCGAGCACGATACCAATGCGGCTATCGTCACTAATCATATCATACAATCGTACGATGTTGTTGTGTTGAAGGCTGCGAAGGATATTGTGCTCGCGATGAATCTTGGATAGACGAGCTGGGTTGTTGCCAAGACTCTCTTTCTTGATGATTTTGATAGCAACCTAAGGAGCGCACAGTATGTTAGTCAACTTGTAAACATCATTGCAAGATCAAGATTATGCAATCTTGCTTACCTGGGTGCTATTGTTTTGCTTCCATCCAAGGCGAACTTTGCCGAATTCGCCTTCACCGATAACGTTTCCAAGGATGTACTCGTTGAATTTGGTGTTTTTCTCGCGCTTAGAGGAGCTGCCGCCATTTCTACCCCCGCTGCGGCCACCACGACGCTGGTCGTTGGACTGTTCGTCGGCCATGGATGGGCCTTGCTGAGGAGCGGCTGAGCTTTCTCCGGTAATCTGGTCGGCGGACAGGAGAGGCTCCTGGATACGCTGTTGATCTGAGGAGCGAGAGGAAGAGTACTGCTCGCTGGCGCGCTTTGAAGACGACGAGGCGGTTTGCTGTTGATTGCGGGATGAGTGTGACTGGCCCTGTGACTGGGACTGCTGATGGCCAGCATAGCTGCTGTTGTTACGCGGCACGGCGTCTTGTTGTGTTGTCGATTTTCTGTTGTTGCGCGAATGGCTCGAAGAGTCATTAGCGGTCTGGGAGTAGCGACTCGAGTCCGATTCACGGTACGAGGCGGAATTTGCGGAGGTGTCCATGCCGTTGTGGTTATTGGACGAACTGCGCGGCGGCGCGACAGGAGGGGCGGTAGAGCGTCGACTTGAGGACTGATAGTTGTAGTCGGCGGAGGCCGCGGAAGAGAGCGCTACGGGGCTCGCAACGGCAGTTCTAGAGGCCATTGAAGCGGAGTGGGCGATATTGAAATTAAACAAAAATTCGGGATTTGAATTAAATCGTAGGGGACCTGCGCATTTCCTTCCTAATTCAGACGGCTTCTGTGTCAGGGTTGCAAAGGGAACCAGAGTATGGCAAGTTGCGATACTATATATACTCTGGGGCAAGGTGACAGCAATCTGTGCAGTTCGACTGTGATTATGGGGTAGGTGACGATGAATAAGCACCGGCAAGCCTTAAAAAACAGAAGGGAAACTGCTGCTCAAGATGCAGTTGGTAGTTCCCGGGTACCCTGCAGAGATAAATACACCAAAGTAGGGCTGCGAGAGAATGCGCAAACAGTCGGCGATGGGTGGGCGGTCAAATGCAGGTTTAAACACCAGACCAAACAAGAGAAGGTTGGAGGAAAAAAAGATAATAATGAAATGGCAACTTTGACACGGCCTGCGCGCGGGCGAGTAGAAACGTGTTTAGGACTTGGGATGACGGTCCTAGGATAGGTCGTGATGGCTATGCGCGGATTCTGAGCACAGGAGACGTATTCTGGGAGGAACGATGTCGAGGCGGTGCACTGGATAATCGACTCGGAAATATTGCTGCACGGCGAACGTGACGGTCTGTTAGACAGGCAGCGGTTGGTCAGTCAGCTATGCCGTTCGTTCTGTATGTAGTTTGTGTATAACAGGGCAGCGAAGCGACCGAGAGGCAACAGCGCTAGAAAGGGAGCAGAACGATTGCAGGAATGCAGCTTAGGGCAGACAATGTTGCATACCAGAGGCAAGCGACTACTAGAAAGATAGGCACTTGTTGTCAAATGAATGATTGCACAATCGAGAGATTTGAAGTTCCAGAAACGTCGGCAGCGAGCTAGATGCCGCTAAACCAATCAGATCGATAATGGACTCTCGGCTTTCAGTGCGGGCGTCCAAAGAGGGAATGGTCGCAACACAATAAGACAGAAGCAGAAGCAGAAGCAGAATCAGAAGCGTACGACGCGTCCGGCAAAAGGCTGGCAACAAATGGCGCGGAAGGTTGAATAAGGCGATTGTCGAATAAGGAGTAGTAGATGATACTAGAGAAAAAGTAAACAACAATCGAGATATGCAGAAGAAGTCTGCAAGCGACCGATAAGGGGAGTGAAAGTTGCGAGTGGAAAGAATAACAAGAAAAAAAGGAAAAATCGGCGATTGATAGGACAGGCCGTCGCAATTAGGATCCTTTTTTTCCTTTGGTCAAGCAAGGTAAGCAAGGTCAAGCAAGATAAGACGCGTGCTGTCGGAGGCTGGGCGGCAGCTGGTAGCGCTATGGTTGGCTGGAGACGGGCTGAACGGAGGGACTGGACAGCATAGTATAGCTGTAAACCTGCCACTGAACTGACTATAGGGCCGTTCTTCCTTTGCGATTCTGCACAGAAAGACGTAGATTGTCTGCTGGGAGAAGAAGGCAAGATAAAACCAAATTATAAAATAAAAGAAAGAACGAAAAGGACGAGAGAAAGAAGAACAGAAAGAGAAGGGGGACGAACGGCGCATGGACGGAGGGACCGTAGCGGCCAGGCCAAGGCATATATGAAAGGCATATGAAGGAGCGGCAGTTCCAAGATACAGAGCAATACAGAGGTCGCCAAGGTTGCATACAGTGGTTCTAGCATTAGAAGCAAGCACCCGCCTGTAACAGACGTATAGTGGCTCGCTATTAAGCATGCGACTACAGGCAGTAGGCATTTCGGCAGCAGTCGTCTATCCATAAGCTGCAGCATATTTCATCTGCCAGGTACAGACACAGACAGACAAGACAGACAAGACAGCAAGACATCAATGGCTTTGTTGGCCTATTGCTTGATGGTGGGCCGGGCTGGTTGGCTGGTTGGCTGGCTGGCTGGCTGAATCTACAAAATGCCCGTCCACGGATAGCAACACAAAACATAGCCAGCGCAACCCAGCCCAGGAAATGGCAAGGAGCAGCTACCAGAAATGAGAAATTAAGATGACGGTTATGGGATTGGGATCGCATTTAGCTGCTGCGACCAAGCTAAGCTTTCCCAGTTCCCTAGTAAGCATCATCAAGCCAAGCAAGCATCAAGCTAGCCAGTCAGCAAGCAGAGCATCACAACAGCGAGGCAAAGCCCACTAAAAGGGCAGCCCAAGCAACAACTATAGTTCCATCTTCTACCAGCCAAGTATAGCCCCGGTGCGGCAAGTGGCACTGTGCAATGTATCTTTGGTCAGTCTGTACGCGCGAGCTCTACGCGTAGAGGCACGGCAGAGGTACGAGGCGCAACCCTGAAATGCAGGTACTGGTCTCTCGCAGCGACCCCTTGTTGCATAGTTCTTTAGTGCTGTTAGTCTTAGTATGGTCTTTGGTCTTCATTTTCGTCCTTCGTGTTATGGTCTCATACTAACACTAAACCACACAAACCACTGTGGTGCTAGTCGCCCGTGCTAGTGGCAGTGCGTCTATTTTCCATCAATACTGATTTAATGGGGAGCTCCGAATCCCAAGTTCCGCGCTAGAGAATCTTGCTATGGAATCCCGTCATGCGATGCACGATAACTTGATGCAATGCAGCCCCTCAACCAACCTGCATTCTAAATCATAAGCCAGCAGTAGCAGCAGCAGCAGCAGTAAGCAGCAGGTGTCTGTTGATCCGTATGGAAGAGCCTAGTCCATCTTTGGCCCCTGCTATGGCCTTGCCTTTGCCCTGGCCGCCATTACTGGAAGGCGAGCATGATTTGCGCCAACGCGTCTACTTTTCAAAGCTAACGGCCCTGTCGTCAGCGGCGGGCATCCAGACATAAACCCTCAGGAGGGGCAAGCCAGGGCAGGTTAGGCGTAGTGCACAACAGCACATAATCTTTTAGTCTATGTCATCTATCCCGCCTGTGAGGTGCGGCTTAGAGCATGAACTACATATATGTATACATGAGAACATGAGATACAGACGATTGCATAGAGTAAAAGCACAAGCCGGACGGCAATACGGCCAGTTCAAGGCTGGCATTGGTTTCTATTTTAGTTGATGGAATAGATGGTGGTGGGCTGGCAAGACATAGCCGAGAAGCCTTGACACACAGAAAACAAACTTAACCCTATCAAAAAGGGCCTGGTTCAAACACACAGATACATTTGCCATGACTTGTGCTCTCAGCCCGTATTATGTATTATAGAAAAAGATCAAATACTCTCTTTCATCGTCTTGAGTTTATTTGTGCCCCAGCTCCTAGCCATACTACCACCACCACCATGATTCAAAATCAATTCATTCTCATGATATGGCAGAAGACTAACCCTGGCGCCCTAGATAGGGCAGCGGCTTATGCCCGTGACTTGGAAGAACAGCAGAACACACTGAATGGCCTTCCATTCCAGTGATTCCAACTACATGTCGTCAGATCTTCGCGAGAGATATGCGGTTCGTAACTCACTCTTTCATCCCGTCCCATCCTGTAGCCCTTGGTATTGGCACTGGTGGCGGCTCAATAGGGACCTAGGGAAGACCCATCCCTTTTGAGGATAGAGGATAGTTCCACACTGTATAGATAGTATGTACAATCTTTTTGTCAACATCATGGCCGTCAGTAGGAAGGCTGGGGATCTCGACCTTTCCTCTCCTACATATTCTATTTTATCTCATACTTTCTAGTAATCAAGACAGTAATTTAGGTTGGGCGCTTCACACGTACCCGCTTTTTATCCGGCCACTAACTGAACTGAGTCCACTAACATACAGGACCAAAACCCCCTGGAAGGCCGCTAGAACCAGCCTACCCGACGTCAGCGCAGAATACCAGCGCTTTATTTGGCCACAAGGAAACAATAGCAACAACAAGAGTCCACTCACACCAACAAACAAAACACGATTTTTTTTTTTGAAGTTGCTGATTCCAACACCACATCACCACTACCACACACGAAGTTTCAGCACACGCCCTTTTGGGATACAGTCACACATCGACGAATCAGCACTCGATCGAGCCCACACAAACGAACAGACGAAATTGTCGACAGTTCTGTAACCCGAATCCCGTTCCCGAAAATTAATACAATTCTGTCTTACAATGAGAAGTTCGATGATCTAGCTTCTTATCCTATCGAGAGCGTAAAGATATAAGCAGCCGGCGACAAGAAAAAAAAAAGACTGCAAATGGGATGAAAGCCTCGGTGACAACACCCAAATGCGTCCGAACAGGTTGATCTATCCTGAGCTAGGTTCAGGGACTAAACCTCTACTCTATATTGGTACTATGAGTATACATCTGTACATGTAAGAGCGTTCTGACGTTCAGCTGCCTGTAATTATCAACTATATGGATGCGTGCACTAAAGGCTCCGCAGAAGGCTCTATATATTGTACAGACTCACATTAAATAAAGGGGGCCCGGACCTGTCTAGACTGGGGCCCTGGAATAGAGTAGCATCACCCTAGTACATACATATATAATTATAGCCAGGGGCATCCTTTTCCTTTCTTGTCTGATTCTTTAGTCGATGCTACTAAACTGAAACTTTTTCAAATTAGAATTTCGTTCTCTCGGTTTGCTTCTTTTCTGCTTCTTCTTGTTTTCCTTTTCATCCCAAGAGTAGGAGTCAAAGGAGCTTCTAAAAGGTCCGTCCGATTAGCCGGTTTGATAAATAGAGAAAAAGCAGGGTCATCATCGGTCATGCCAAACATATGTATATGTACAGTTGTATGTAACTACAAACTACATATAAACATTGCTTCCTTTGAATAAAAAAAAGAAGATAAAAAAAAGATAAAAACGGCATGGAACAATAGCCTCCAGGTGGCTCCATCGCATTTCTCCTTCAATGCTTCGCCTTCGCTACGAACCTTGAGTAGACAACCAAAAAGAAGGTTGGCTCTGGCTAGGCTATAGCGCTTCAACCAGTCGGTGGCCTTATTTCTTCCCCCTTCGCCTCCACCTGAAGCGAGCGGAGAAATAAAAAAAAAAACCCAAAAAGAAGAAGGAAAACAAAAGGCCATATGTATAATACACATGTTTGTTGAATGATATTATTCCATCACTTATACATCCAAGTCAGTGACAATGAGTGGTACAGCAATTATAATGGACATGTGGCATAAGAAACAAAGCACTAGTTTTCGTTTTCCGTAAGGTCATGCGGCCTTTTTATCTGTCTTGCGCTCGGGTATGCTGATGCAATGCATAAAGTGAAAATAGGGAAGTCAATACTTATCATATGCAAGCCATGGCTTTATGACAACAAATTACCTATTATGGAGGTCGCCTAACAAGCCACATTTTAATGTATTAAAACCCATTATTTTGTACTCTAAAAGATGACAACACTTAGTTATACTCTCACTACAATGGTGACTCTCTTTCGGACTAAATACTAGGAATCTCTTTTTTTTCTCTTCCTTTTCTATTCATTTGTAGTACACAAATAAGCATTGAATCCCGGAGATGAACTACCCCTCCTAACCGGGCTGTCAAGAACTAGTGGTTACGGTCCATTTCTTTCCCCATTCTCCCTCGGAACTTCCACTTTACTAACATAATTATAGCCAGGGATAAATCATAATTATGTATATATCCCTTTCACTATGACGTTCCCTATCTAAGGGCCCTTTACGATCTCGAAGTCTCGGTTCTTTGATTATTCTCTTTATATGGAGTGATAGTTGATATTGCTCAGGTAGGCAAGGAAGATTACACATGTGGTCGTATATAAACTGACTGGCTATTGTTTATCGTTATCACATATATAGCGCAGCACATCATGTTTATAATTAGAAGCAAAACGGCATTAAAACAAATGTGATTCGTAACTTGGGCGCATCATTAAGATTTACATTAAATCTCAGCAGCGCCTTCGCTTTATAAAGTCACTGTTTTATTGACTAGCAAAAATTTGTTAAATCTGGACACACTCAAACAACGCCCAGACAAGAAGAAGAAAAAAAGAAGAAAAAAAATACAGTCTAAGATTATATCACGTCCCTTTTTGCCTTTCTGCTTTTTTTTTTTCTCAAGTCTGAAGATAACAGTGGTATCAAAAATGGGTTGAGCTGATCTTCTTAGCACGAACCAACTAACTTTGTTCGGCTATACATGTGTTGAAACTTGCCATTTCCGTAGCCAGACTTGAGTTATGTTATACCCCTATTGGTATTTATCATATGTATTTACCAGTATCTGTATGTATATATATATTTGTATAGATATGTACATACGTAATTAACTGTAGTATGTTATGCGGCTTGTTCCATGCAAAGTTTTTTACGCTATTATACAGATACAGCCTTCAGCTATCACTGATGTGGATTATCTGGTTATACTGTGATTTCACACTATGCATTCAGGCCTTAATCCAATATCTTGCAAATAGGGCACTTTGACATCGTTTCAATTTTTTTTCTTTCTTTTGTTGAAGTTACTTCTACGTGAAGACCGAGTGCAACTCTACTTGAAGCCCCTAGGCTGTATTTGATTTCCGATGTCTCGACCCTGCATCCTGAATATCCCTTTAAATGTTCATGGCGTTTTCATGTTTCTGTTCCCAGCTTAGATAAAATAAAAGATATCATTGGTGTATATCTTATAGCCGTTAGTGGGTCGGGAAAACAACCAACTAACCACATGCACGGTGACTTATTCAAGGCATTGGTGGGAGGGTTTATTTTACAGGTCCCCGGAAAAAAGAGACTTAGGACTTCAAAATACAATGTAGCCCATTAAGGCTGCCAGCTGGCAAAGTGCTGCCAAACTGTACAATGTGTAACACAATAAAAAACAAAAAGATTGAACTAGGCATACTGAAAGATATACGTATAAGTGTACCTTGATTCACAAGCCACAGCATTTGGCTATGATTCTTACATTATTATTATGTATTTAAACCTCCCCAAGATGATGATATGTTTCAAAAAATGATAAAGTAATTTTTTCTTAGGAATAATTTGATAGCACTATGCCAGCTGGCAGCCTCATATGGAGTACATTTTGAAGTCAAGTATCTTATTTCGGTGACCCCTGCTATTATGTGTAGAATAAGAAGAACGGCTGTAAAATAAAAGCTCCCATAAATATAAGATTACTTTGACTTAGTGAAAGCTCTAACCTTCATCTCTCATAAACTTGCTGTTGTTTAATGTCGATTTGAGAATCTGATAGCAATATTGCAAATTTATTCCTTAGATAGAACTTACTTAACCTGACAAATACGGCATTATATTGTATATCTCAATTGGACGAACGATGTAGCTCAAGTCATACTCGACGACTTAGAGCTTCAGAGACATACTCTTTTTTTCTATGCTCGGGCCCGATTCTGTAGAACGCAATATCGCCGGACTCAAAACTACCGGGGCCTTGATTTGATTATATTCAACGTCCACCTAAATCACTAAGATCATACGACGCCGGATTGGATACCGGAAAAGTCCTCCGCTAGACAAACTCAATAGCTTTGTTTCCCTAGGCCTGAAGAACTAGATTTGATTTGATTATATTTAACGTCTACCTCCTGAAGAACTAGTAGTCCACACCTCCAAATAAACAACAATAACACGACAACTACATGTTCACAGTTAACTAGCAACGTTGGTCTAGCGGTTAGGATCTTCGCCTTCCAAGCGAAGGGTCCGGGTTCGACTCCCGGACGTTGCAATTCAGCATCGCCGTCAACTACATCGTGAATGTACTATGCAGTTGAAAGGTGTTTCTTTGCTTTTTTTATCGTTACAGCTATGTACGCCGTGGGTATGATATAATATGAGATTCATGTAAAATACTGTATCTAGTAGAACGTTCATCATGCCGAGATATGTACTAACATACAGATATGCAGTAACTCTAAGACGTTACTGACCTTCCTTTATTACGACCTTTATAATAGCTATATCCAAGTGCGTATTTATGTACATACATACAACTATTCGTTTGCTATCCTGTCGGCCTCCAGTTTATGCACTGTTGCTTTGATATATTTGATATATTGCTTAGTTATTCTATGTTATAACTACAGAATGTTGCAACGAACTTGATCGAAGATCTTTCCTTTTCTCTTTTTTATTCGCCTATGTCAATAATCTTCTTTTATATATGCTAATTATGGCTTGTCTTTTTCCTCCGTTCCTTTCCGTCCCCCCTTCTCTATAAGGAGCTTGTCTAATGTTTTTGATATACATTATATAGCTATATTATCTTGGATCTTTTGATAGTTACTTCTATATGGATAGTACTTCCTGATGGAAAGTCGAGTACTCGGACTCACGTATTATCCTATGATATCACACATTCAACAAAGACGCTAAATAATAAGCTAGGATGGTATAATAACTCTCTGACTCTAGAAAGTGGTGAGGTTTTTACGAGCGCCTTCTATAAGAAGGGAAAAAGGAATATCTCTCATGCATGAGGACATCATGTGTGCTCGGTTATGGGTTAATCGAAAAACGCTCAAACTAGTGGTTTTTATGCATTGTGACATTAAATTGCTGATTTCATCTTGTACAGATACAAGTATCACCTAGTATGATACAGGAATTCATCTGCAGCCCGAGACGAATAAACAATCTCTCTTGTTATCTAACCAAGTGCGAAAAAGACGAAAACCTTACATTTGTGATGCATCAAACCCCTTAATAGACCGTAGGCCGTGTACCCTTAAACTAGGGGCCAATCAACAGTGTCAGCAAGAAAGATTGATACAGTAATTGACCAAGTATATGACTAAATAACTGTGTTTTCCACCACCGCAAGTATCTTAAGATCAAAATGCGGGTTTGATAATGAGGGAGAAGAACCAAGGTTTATCGTGAGAGTAGCAGCATCAACTTGATAATCATGCTAGGCTAGGCGATGATCAAAGAATATTTAGATTTTCTAAATCTTTCGCATTCTTCTGCATTCCTTTTGTCGATCTTTAACCGTAACATGAAAAGAAGCACATTGAATAAACCTTCAACCCTTGCAAATGCCATCAAACAAACATATCCTGATTAGTTCTTCTGTTGGCTCTACATCTGTACTTCACTTCTGCATAAACTACCTATCGAATGTCATGTAATTACCTGTCTTAACCTCATTGTAGCTCATGATGGAAATGATTTGTTTTGACTATTCTAGTAGTAATGCATGTAAGAACCTTGGGACAATATCAACCTTTTTTTGATGAGTAAGGAAATAATCAAACGAGACAAAATATACCTTGATTGGCCATCAGTTCTCATCTGATACATCACAAAAAATCTAAACAGTATCCCTTTGGTTTGATATCTACTCGCGTTGCATTCCAATACTGGATGAGGGCTTAGCTTTGTCGTCAACCCTAGCCTTTCGTAGCCTTTTGCAGAGGTATCTGCAGAGGCACACCTTTTTCCTTGGCAAGAGATGATAGACAAGATAGCAAGGAACCGGCTATTGAGAAACTCTACGGAATATCGCTATATCAAGTTGCTTAGCCCTACACAGAACATGGTAGCTGGTACTTAGTATAGCCGCCGTATCTATATAGAGGATTGTACTTGTTGCACTATGTCTTGTTTCATTTGACATTGTTGGCTACGGTAATGGCTGTATCTGGAAGGTTCGAATGGCTTATACAGAAAAAGGTGGCACTCATGTTGGTTTGTACGAAAATATGTACCATGAATATCTTGAAACGTCAAGTGCCACTGCATGCCAACAAGAGCTCAAAGAGCCCCTCGTGTTTGTGTGGCCAACCGAGAATACTGTGGTACAGATATGCCATGTGTCTGACTCGGAGAAGATAGAGCATTCCGTCTGGGTGATAGTGATATCTATAGGAAATATATGAGCATGTAAGAGATACTAAAAATGAGTGGGGGATGTGAAACTCGATATCCACTTCTGAACTATATACTATAATCAGAGGCTGGACGAGTGGAAGTTGTTGTCAATTAACATTTGATTAAAACATATTGTCTGCGAGTCTATAGACGCTAATGTGTGTCTGATTACGTATTGAGCTCTATTGCATGGTTCTATAGCAAGTGTAACGTTGAAGGATTATATGATAGTGTTGAGGAGACCCTTACGATCGCGACTATGTCCATAAGACAGCCGACTAGAGCTCTGGGGGACGTCTTGAACTATTTGAAGGTATTTCCTCTTCAATCGGCAACTCGACGGTCATGTTCAGGGCAATAACTCCCAAGAGCAGTCCAACCATCGGGAGTCTTGTGATTGACATCAGCACCTTTCTCGACCAAGAGTTTAGTGATATCAAAATGGCCCTTATTGCAATAACTTCTGAGAGTAGTAAGCCCATGGGAATTCTCATCATTGATATTAACACCGTTCTCAATCAAGAGCTTGACAACACCAAGGTGGCCTGGATAGCAAGCTGACATAAGAGCAGACAAACTACTTGAAGTCTCATGATTGACATCTGCTCTATTCTTAATCAAGAGCTTAGTGACATCAAGATGGCCTCCAGAACGAGAGCTTCTAAGGGTAGTCCAACCATCAGAAGTCTCCTGAATGATATTAGCACCTTTTTCAATCAAGAGCTTCGCGATATTAATATGGCCTTAAAAGCAAGTTGAGATAAGAGGAGTCTAAGCTCTGGAAGTCTCGTAGTTGATATCAGCACCTTTCTCGATCAAGAGCTTCATGACCCTTATCACAAGCATGTCTAAGGGCAGTCCAACCATCAGAAGCTTGATAATTGATATCAGCGCCTTTTTCGATCAAAGTCGTAGCTCTCTTCTTTGCCATACTGGGAACTCCACAGACGTGGCTCCACCAATATTCTCTGGAATAGCTGTAAAATTCTAGAGTCATGGTGCTATCTGTCGTATAGACCTGAGTGTCGAAAGTATTCTGTACTCCCGGTAGAGATAGATATCTGTAGCACATGTCGTACAAGATTCCGTTGAATAGCAGATTGAAGGTAACGAGTTAGTGGGAGATGAAGCGCAAAATTCCCAACCAATTGTTTGTCAATGAGAATCCTACTTAAGACTGACCACTCACAGGTAATTAATACATGTCACATCACTGCCAAGGTAAAGGTATATCAATGGAAGTGGAATATGTTCGACGAACCTAAACTACCAAAACAGAACACTACGAAAATATTGGATTATATGCTTACACTTAGAGTGAGCAAACTTGAGCTTTAGGTACCTACCTACCTATTTGCAATCTTGCCCAGCTGACAGGATTGCGATGGTCGGGATTAGCTTATCAAAGCCCCCTTTGACTGAATTGAAGGGCTTCTTCAATCATGTCGATAAGACGACCGACATAATCAAATGGCATCTTAGACCGTGTATTACGATCATTCTACAGCAATGTCGAGCATATTGTCTGTATTCGAGAAGCAGTACAGTAGTTTGCGAGCCAATTTGTACGTTTTACCATATCGAAACCCGATGTCTAGAAATGAAAACGGACATAGCATATGGAATCACCAGATACGGCGTGGTTTTTTTCCGTCCCAAGCAAATGAGAATAAGCATATCAAACTTGGCTTTGTAGGCCAGCTTAGTACAGAAAAATGTTGAACCAATGTATAAAAGATTACACTAGGAGTGAGAGAAGCATGACCAAATAAAAACTATGTATGATATTAAAAGAATTGCCGACTACCAAACAACTCAAGGCTTAATAGACTAAATTTACTCCTGAGCTCATTCGAGATACAATCGCTTCGAGTTCTGTTCTACTTCAGTATCAACCAATGGCCTCTTTCTCGATGGTGACCGATTCAATTTCAGCCACATCAAAATCAATGATCATTAACTTCCCTGTTTGAGAGTCTTGGAGAATATTTCTCTTAAGATCTCCGTGTCGAATACCGCACTCTGCCATTTGTGAAACCATATCTTTAAGATTATCACCACTTCCCTCTGGCAACTCTGTGATAGACTCGCCAGCATAAGCAAGTAGAAGAACATGCTTATAATCACGAAATCTCAAAGGAATCCCCATCTTCAACGTGATACCCCCAAGACAAACAGGAACTACAGTTCCTTGGAGACTCCTGAGCTTTGCATAGGCAATGAGCTCCTTTTGAAATAGCCATTTATCCTCACTCTCAATGCCTTTGCCAACTAATGTATAGCCATATGGATACACCGTGAGCTTGAGCAAGACCCCAATACAACCATATATATCCAGACTTTCACAGCCATTATCGAGATTTGTATCCATTTGGATCTTGATAGCGTTCAAGAATTGAGAGGGACTCAATTGGTGTCGTTGATCTTGAGTATCGGTGTTTGCTTTCCGGTGAAATTGGTAGTTTGGACAGTCTTGGTCAAACTCAGAACCATAGACCAAGCCATATAGACACTGTTGTGTACAGTAGCTAGAAAGTGGAGGGTAAGCAGTATGTGCTCGAGGTCGAAAAGCCAAACTACTACGACCCCCTCCGCCTTCTGTGTTACTATCATCACCATTACCTAGCTGGGGGGCCTCTGGATGGGCCTCTGGGCTTAGATGTGGACCTGCTTCGCCTGATGTGTCATCTTCATATGAACTTGGTAGAGAGCAAGTTTGAGACCTCATTGTCTGAATCTCTCCTAAACTGAGTTTTCGTTGTTCAAGTGATATGATCATCAGCGTCAAGACATAAGCAATTGGGGTCTGCTTGATACTTTCAATCTGCTGCTGGATAATCCCAGGATGTACAGGGCCGTCACGGTGATCAAGCAATGGAATACTAGAGATTTGTTCTCTGGGAATATGGAGGGAGTAATGAACAGTGCTAGGGTTTTCCATATCAATACTCAAAAAAATGAAGGCCTCGCCAGTTGTGATGTATCCATATAGAAGCCCAGAGTTAATCATCATATGGTATACCTGTGTCACAGCAGAAGCAACAATATGACGAATATTTCTATTATGTTTCTCTTCAACAGATTCATTCAAAGGTGTTTCTGTATCCTCATTGAGACTGTTATAGAAGAAGGATGGATCTGAAGTAGAAAGATGGTCTAGGACTGCTCGAAGCTGAACAGGAGGGAGCTTATGAGCTGCCTGGTACTTCGCAATGAAGAGTACCTTTTCGACTTTTGGAGGTCTACGATTCATTGGGGAGTCTTGAGGATCCCGAGAGATGCCTTGACCAAAATTAAAATAGAAGGGCCAAGAAGTCGAATATGTCTCGCTAGAAGCACTAGATGAAGCAGCGCTTTTTCTACCAGATTGATGTTGGTCAGGTTGAATATTCAGACTTTCTCTATGATGGAGACTAGCAACATTGGTGTTTTCTGGCTCTTCCCAATATGTAGATATATCCATTGAGGCCTGGTCCTGAGACTGTAGTAGATCCCGGAGATGAGAATCTACTGAATCTTCGAACTCTTGCTGCTCTGATGCACTCTCTTGACGTCGTTCAAGATCCGTGGCATATGGTGAGTCCCCTTTGAATCTTACTCCTTCGACTCTATTATACGCCGTGGTTGTCTCGTCGTGTCGCTTGTGTCGTATATAAAGATCGGTAATTTCGGTGACAAAATTCTCAGTGACATCTGAGGAAAAAAAGATCGCGTTTCTCTCACAGGATTGCCACGTGTTGTATAAAGTTGTTTGGGCAACAGTAGTTCTTGCAAAATCGTCAAATAAAAGCTGCTGTCCAAAAATGGATTGACACTCTGAAAACTTCTGCTCATGAATGCCTTGGAAGTCTGACCAGGGTCTGAGAAGATGTGGATATGATAGTTTAGCAACTGAAGTAGGTTTCCCTGATGTGAGCCGGGTCGATATCGGCTCTATTTGGAAGGTTTGGAAGTTGAAAGCAAAGCAGGTATAGAGGTGAGTTGCAAATGTTGTTTTTCTGAGTAGGCATGGCAATTGTTCTTCAAATTGTATTTGCTCAGCTCTGTTCTTGGCGTCTAATTTTGCGACTCGGTCATGCCAAGCTCTCTCTTCAGCTTCTTGAGCTCTGTTAACAGCGGCTTCTTTTTTGACTCGTTCTTGCTAAGATATTGAAAAAGAGTTAAATCTATTTTTTGTGCTAGGGAGCTACATTTATGTGTGTAATTACTAACTTCGAGTAGCTCAATTAGTTCTTCTCTGGATAACTTAGATAGATCCATGATCTTTGGCAGCTTTCAGTTAAGAAAGAAAAAAAAAAGGTTGAGTAACGATTGAAGATGCAAGTTTTCGTATATTGTGTTGGAACAAAATGTGCTTTTATAAGAAAGAAATAGGATAACTATGTGGTAGATTGAATGAATCTTTCTTGCCATGAGGCAGAAATGGGGAAATTAGTTTGTCATCACCCTTTACATATTTCTCCACAACATGACATATATTGCTTAGTCAGTCAAGTACTCATGCCGCACCTAACCTGCTAGGCAGCAAGTTCGCTATTTTCGTGTCAGATCTCCTCCCTGATTAGTCAATCGCATCGGTCTCTTTTAATTGGTCTTAAGTTACTATGATCTTTAGGGTTCTCGGTGGGGTTTTCCCCATTTTCCTAGGGCTTTAATTTATTTCTGACATATCCAAGTATCATGGAAAAACTGGAAAGGTATTCATGCGTTATGAGAACTTGATGTGGATCACAGAAGTCACCTGGTGATGAAAAAGCTTGTGAAATAGTCGCTGATAAGATCTGCTAATCGAAACCATTGAAGGCATTTTTAAAGTAAAATCCAAGTTGGTTTCTGGACGAGAATCTTCGAATGAAGACATATATAGTGTTACACACATCAAATTTGTAGATATAACGGTAGAGATATATAGTTATATGAATCATTACACAGAATTGATTTGGATATATGTATATTTGAATCATTCACATCCCTGACATCCAGAGGCATTTCTGCGCCCCAAGATGTAACTAAACGATACGAGTTACCGCCAAACCGAGTCTCAGAACAACTTCATGGTATAGTTCTTGGAGAACGACCCGAAGCGCCAGTGACTGGGGTTGAGATCAACCCAGTAGCTCTTACAATCCAAAGTCGATGCTACACATATGTTTGCATACAGATAAGATCTACATTTTGATGGATATGTCGAAATGATCTAAAGCAAGAGCTACTATCGAGACAACACCGGTGTAACCGACCAGAATAGCCATGGCCAGTCCACGAGATGCCTCCAAAGTCGGCAAGGTCATGTTGACAAGCCCGGTAAGTAGATTAGCCAGTAAGAAGATAGCCAACCCGTTTCGGTTGATGGCTCTGTACAACTTGCTTGTGGAGGCATCATGTATTTCCTTTTCCATACGCTTGTCACTGGACGGAATGTTGTGAGCAAGAGGAAAGAAAAGGGTTTCAACAAGGCAGCAGGCCATGACCTGTGCAGAGTTGAAAGCAGCAATCCACAGGACATATGGAAGGTTAGCCATACGGCGAGAAACGGTGATAGCAAAGCCATAGTAGTTGGATGTAATAATGTACAAGACAGTCCATATAGCAGACCACACGAACATGGTCAGTATCAACGAGTTACGCTGTTTGGCAGGAGTTGATGGACTACGTAAGTTCAAGTTCCGTGGCAGAACCCACATTCCCATATCTTGACCGGCTAAGAAGATGGAAAGATATCCTAGGAATGAGAAGATACCTTCCCGGTTCTTGGAGAAGAAGCTGACACGGTCGGCCATGATGATATAAGTTTGTAAGTGGGTATGGCTGAGGGCCAGTTGATAGCCTACTGAGATAAGGATAGCCTGGATAGCAAACGAAGGTATGACTTTGGATAACGCCGTACTAGCAGCAACAAAAGGTGGTAAGAAGCCAAGGGTAAAGAAGAAGTTCCAATGAACCCCGTATTCGGTAGTGTGCTCGGCATATTCTAGGCCCTTGACACTAAGCATACGGATGACACCCAGAACTAGAAGTGGCAGCGAATGTTTCAAAGAATTCAATACACGCGTGACTATACCAACACCTTGTTTGCCTGAAGCTCGCTCTTTGAGTAATGGCCGAGCACCGACAACTCCAGCTGAGAAAACAAAGGACCCAACACCAAGATCCATCAGAGAAGTGCCCCAAGTCTCAACTTTGGCAAACCGACGAGGGAAGATGGGAAAGTCAACAGCGAGAATAGCAATGATAGTCATGACCATCATTGAGCCACGGTACATAGTTAGAAAAGGCTTGATTCCGAGAGCGTGAGGATCAGCCTTGCTCGAGGCACCATCTTTGACACCGACCTTTTTCAAAACGGCAGCAGGTGTTTTACGCTGACGTTGACGAGCAACGGTAGATTCTGGAATAACCAATAGTACAATGATAGGAATGAAGATAGCCAAATTCAGAAGGATCGACTGGTTGGCATAAAGCGTCATTGATAATAGCAATGTTCCAACATTGATCATATAGTCTGCTAGTGCTGGAATGACGCCATATGGCTCAAAGAAAGCTTGACGGGATTGGAGAACAGCCCATAGAGACGCAGAAAGCTGGCCAATTAAGTTAGCATGTATATCGAGTAGGATATTTTTTTAAAGCTCTATGACATGACATCGGCAACGTCTGACATGGAATATAGAGCGAAAGCAAGAAGGAATGGAAAGAAACCCCGTGTAAAGATTTCGAAGATGATCAGGACTAAGTTGAGACTATCCTAAGTATAGAAGTTTGGTCTTACATGCTGCCAACCCTCGAGTCATCACGAGCGACATATTGGACTAAGAATGACTACTTACAGGTGAGGCTAGCGTGACCATGTTGATATCGCCGATCGAGCTGCCAGTCAAATTGGATACAAAGCTTTCTTTGAGTAGCTTGTAGTTAAGTCGCCTCGCCGCCTCTTCGGCGGCAGCTTCGTAGGCAGCTACCTCGGCATCATCAGCTAAGCGGGCTGCATCTGGAACATCTTCTGATGGCATATCTGAAGGTAGCTTGAACTGTTGTGGTACGAAGAAAGGAAGAGAATAAAGAAAGGGATACCTTCAAAGGCCTATGGTATGATGTATATCGACTGTATCCAAAGAACCGTGGTGGCCAAAATAGTGTTGAATACAATGAAATGGCTAGCGTGTAGTTGCTCTTGTTTTCATTGGTTAATTGATGAAGCTACTGTAGTAACAAAACACTTTGGCCAAATGGCAAGCCAGCTTAATAAGCGCCACACAAATCGAAATATTAGTGGCGCACCACTTGGTAGTAGACAGACCCTATGACTCAGATACTAGGGTTAATATAATCGAGACCGGATTTCGGATCAGGAAAATGCGCACGACTGGGATTTTCCTGGAACCTCATCACATCCCACTTCACCCGGAAATCCATTTCTTCTATTTCCTCTTTAGGGCAACATTTTCCCATAACGCCGATCATCTCCGGTTTGGTGCTTTGTTAAACATGTTGGATGTTGCCTCTCATTCATTCTGGGTTTGTCGAGATTATGCCATGTGAAAATCGACTGGCGAACTATTTGCTTTGATGAAGGTATATAAGTCAAAGAGAAAGAATCATCGTGTGGCCAGGTGTGGTAGAGCCTAGGAACATTTATGATGTCTATATGGCTGTCTGTCTTTGTTCGCTTTGATCATAACGTAGATACATCTGTATCTCTCTCGTTATAAGTGTTCGTGTTAACAGAGAAACAAAGATCTAGCTGGGTATGATTTAGAGGCGGCTTGACCAAAGTTACTACTAACACAAGGTTGGCATGATCCCCGAACCTTTCATGCAATGAGGTTTGGAATATGGGCTGCACGAAATGATCCCGTGTTTTATCGTAATCGAGCTGCCTGCTTGAAGTGGCGGAGACTTTGTCCTAGCAGACAAAGAACATGCGGTAACCGAGCCACCATACTGATGGTATCTAAAGTACTTCACGTGCCTCTGTATTAGACGCCAGACTGCCAGCGGCTAATAAACACGGCAGTTCACAACGCATTGCTCTTGTTAGCTTTCTTTGGCGTCTTGATTTTATCTTTGATCTCTGTCCCATATTGGTATTATGGGCGCGTCTACTTGTAGAAGGGCAGGGATCATTGACTCTAAAGCTTGTGGCAACCAAACTAGAGCAGAAAAAGTACTTAGAGCAACTCTCGGAGAATTCTTTGCGTAGTACACCGAAGCTATCTAAAGACTTACGATCCGGTTTTCTCAATGCTTGAATAGTGTGTTATTTACCTCGGTGACCGTAACCTTTCTTTGATATTCCGCTCCCTCTTTTGCCCCAAACCTGCTCTAGGCAAAAATCAAGCAGCCTTGATTTTTCAAAGACCGGTGTTCTTTTTGGTGTTGAAGCTAGCTATAATTACCAAAGCAAGCTATAGTCCGGCACATTAGACATATCAGTAGCCATGGCTATCGGCTTCTGATTTCCCAGACTGATGTGTACGGCAATGTCGAACAGCTCACTAAGGCGTCTACCTCAGAGTTCTTTGTGTTAGACCAGACGTGGCGATCATCTGGGCCGGCTATTAGTATGCTAAGACGCTGTAGTCATAGACCGCTAATGAGATCTTCTTTGATAGTTGCTTTGTTAGTCTTACCAAGCATATGCTATGTGGCAGGAGTATAGACACAGCAAATTATGCACACGCCGATCCAAGTAATCCATTCTTTGACTACAGTCCGTCAAAGAATATATGCTAGCCTAAACGGTTTCTACGACTACCGCTATGTTGCCGTTGCCTCGGGTCCGCGCTGGAGCTAGAGCTCAAGTTGGCCTGCTGGCAGTCTCACTATCATCAAGTCTCGCCCCAAGAGTAAGGATACGCTAGTGACAAGACAAAGAAAACCTGAGCTGCGCCATCTTTATCTCCTTTTCTCCTTCATTCCCGCATGTTATCCATGGCTGCAATACACCTATTACGGCTTGTTGCTATTTTTATTCTCTCTACTGCCTCATCGCCGTGTACTAAGAGACGTTGAGTACTATACCGAAAGAGGAAACATTTGTGTCCTTTGGACTTTGTCGGCTTGTTGTCTGTCTGTATATTTGTTTGCCCTTTGACACCTCACTTCACTTGCTTTGCATAGAGAGAGAGAGGCAATCAAAATATCACATGGTGGTCAAAAATATGCTATAGTCTTTTAACTTCATATATCAGGCCGCCGTGCCCCTCCATGCTTGAATTCTACATACTCGTTATATACATCTATCCTCCAGCGTTTACAATACGATTATCTATCGATTCTGTTATTTGTACATATCGGTATAGATACATACTCTTATAAATCCTAATGACGATGACAGTGACAAGATCGTCATACCGGACACGGTCCGCAACCATGCCATATTCCAAAGCTGTTATGCCATCCAAGCCACTGTCCACTAAATCCAGGACGCAGACAAAACTTCACTCACCTCCGCTACCACCAGCCTCACATAGAAATATGGCTTGCCCTCTCCCTCCTTCCGGCCTATCTCGCCGGCCCTCTCTTCAGGTGAAAACGGGCATCACCCGTGCCGTCCTGACCGACCGCCGCAGTATCTCCAGCGGGATTTCCAAGCGACCTGTTCCCGCGCGTCTCGTCATCCACGCCGCGCACCAGTCACCTGTGCAGGCCGGTCCGTACTCTGCAGCTACCTTGACCCACTCACTGCGGCACGTGCTGCCGTCTCCCATCACTCGGCAGTCTATGCATGACAATATCTGGCGACTACAGGAGCGACTTCGTGAGATGGGCCACGCCTATCTCTACGGTGGTACTGTGGCGGCCGATCTGTACATTACTGCCGTGCCACTAGGATCTATAACGCCGTCGACGCCAGCTACCCAACATAGCGCCTCGATACCCACCGCTGCGTCTTTCTCCAAACTGTCACCGTCCACTGTCAACATCCACGCACGTATTCATCCTGCTAATGGCGCGGCGCCCAAAGTCGTGCACCGCGAGTTCCACTTGACCGAGGCGCGCTCAACAATCCCAGAGGCACGCCAACTGCCGGCCTGCAGCACCGAAAGTCCACGGACGTTTGTGGACGGTTCTGCGGCACGCAAAACGTTGCTGGAGCTGGGAATCAACAGTCCTATCGTATCCCGCTCAGCCTTTCCTGGGAGTATGAAGTCACCATTCATGTTCCGCGACTCACTGGCAAATACTAGTGCCTCGCCAATCTGCAAAAAAGAATCGGAGGTGGAGCGTGAAGCTGTCCCAATGTCCCCGTTTCCGGCAGAGCCGTTGATTGGGTTTGAACGACGCAAGTCGCTTTCGTCGCTTCAAGTGGCGGAAGTCAGCACACCGATCTCTGCTCGGAATCAGTCGCACTTTCTTCCAGAACACGCAAGCCGCGGAACTCCTATGCGTATGTTGCCCTGTACTCAAGTTTATATAGGGACTGTTTTTGCTAACCGTATCTTCTATGATATAGATCTGGAGTATGCTCGTGCCTACCTTCCTGTTCTTGCTGCTCTTATGCTCTCTGGCCATGTCTCTGAGAAGGACAGAATCGAAATCTGCCTTCCCTTCCCCGAGGCATGGGAAGAGACTGTGGCCTATATCTATACCGGCCGACCCAGCGCAAACAGAAGAATCTGCTCAAATATCCGTTATCTCGGTGGCAAGCTTTGACACGACAAGAAAGATGGCGAGGTTGATTACAGGAATCGCAACTCACAGAGGACATCTTCCCTCATGACTAAAGAAAAAGCAATATATAAAAAAACAGGATGTTAATGAAAATAACGAAAACATAGGAACGGGCATATAATATTCCTTGGGGCTTAACTGACTGGTCTTTCTTTTGCTTGGTTTTAATTCATAGTTTAATCGTATCTCGTATTTATGATGAGATCTATTCTGACGATATCTCTCTCAAATTTCCAACCCTTTTTCTTCTATCTAAATACAAGTAACTAGCTACAGTAATACTAGCTACCGTAATTAACATATCCCTTTGTCTACAAGTTGGAATACTGAGCCTATTGCCGAATGCCTTTTGAACAATAAACATTCCCGAACACTCGGAAAGCCTTTGTTTTATTCTTGGTGTATACAAATAAAATAAAAAAGGACTGGTCTCGTTCTTATTGAGTTAGTTTGTGTCCAAGGGATAAGTTGATATTTTTTTTAATTCAATAGTAGCTAGTTATATAAAGCAATGGGTTCATGTCAACGTAGTGAGAGAAGACAATGCAGCCCGATAGAAACAAAACTGAGGTATCTAAACCTATGGCGCTAAGCACAAGAAAATGAAGTTGACTCTAGCCACCCAAAACTTCCTTTTGAACTGCCAACGACATACAAGACGTGGTCAAGCACAAAGATAGCCGAAAAAAGGACTTGCTCCCACCATAATCGACAATCATTCATCCTAGTTCATGTTGTTTTTCTATCTTACTCATCTATCTTGCTAGCCCCCCCAAAGGCATATCTCCAGGGTTATATACCCTGGTCTCATGGGTATCTGCTTGCAGCACCATGGTAAATTCCTTTTTTAAACAAGGATGAGAGTAAAAAAAAAGAACAGCCCAAATGGCTCCGCGACAACGGAATCCCAACTCGAGTAGGGAGTGAAGAGGCGGGGTTAAAGGAGATAGGAGAGAGAATAAAAAACGATAGACTTTGGAGAGATAGACGGATGTTTAGGTGGTAAGACTAACCAGAATATAATGGTATTCGAGACGAGGTTTCTTGCAAGGTCGAAAAAACGACTTCAAACAATGATAGGAATAGATAACAAAAAGGGCCCTATTTCCTTTGTTCAGAAGATGGGCTACCAAAAAATAAACCTGCCCTGAAATGTGCGGAACTACTCAAAAGACTCCGTCACAAGAAAAGAAATACCCTCCCAAAGAGAAAAAAAAAAAAAACCTAGAGAATACCACAGAAAACGGGAAAAAGAGGCATATAGCCAGGATAAAACAAGCCCAGATAACTCCAAGAAAAAAAGAAGCGTGAACGAGAAAAAATTGTCGGGGGCCTTTTGAGCAAAATTCACCCCTTCTGACACAAGATAAGAAATCAAACCCAGCCTCCCCAGACACAAGAGAAGGAAAGATGTATAGGTGAATGTGTTGAGTTTTCTGTAAAACAGAAAAGAGAAGAAAAAATGAAGAAAAACAATTCAGTATAAGGACGCCGGTTTAGTGTAGAGAGAAAGATAAAATAGCAGATAATATCAAGTAACCCACTGATTTGAACAAGAAAAGGAATAAAATGCTTGATATGAACGATTGTGACAAAGGCCAATAGAGTGCAATGGAACGAACGGATAAGGATAGAGAAACAAACATGCTACTCCAGGAAAATGCAATAAATAATGCCGAACCCTATTGCAGGGAGGAAGGAGACGATAACAAAATAAAATAAAAAGCAGACGCTGAGATCATGAAAAAGAGCTGGTGAAATAATGAGCTCCATGGCAAAGAAGAACGGTTGGTCATGATAAGAACAAAGAAGCGCCATTGTATATATGCGTGCATGTAACAACGCATTTGACTGCAGATTTGCTGTGAAGGATAGAGAGCGAGAAAGGGTTCGTATCGCTAGGTCGTTAAGTATGGCGTGAAGTGATGGCTAGTGGGTGAGGAGCTTAAGCCGATGCTGCCCCGTCTCAATCTCATATGGGAGATGGGAACATGTTCAACGACGGCCGATCTTGAAGAGCTTGGTGCGGATCCAGAGGATAAAGGCGGTCCAGGTCGACTGTGTGCGCTTCTTCACAGTATAGATACGATGCGGCGACGCATGAACATCGGCGCACGCAGACTCGGCGTCGTCGGTAGGCTCAACGCCGGGAGTGGTGTTGTCATAGTTGTTGGCGGCGAAAGCCAGATCGGCAGGCTTCTCAGCATCAGCACTACCGCTCGTACTGCGGCGGGCCGAAGCAATCAGCTCATAGCTGTTGCGGGCCGAGCCAGTAGCTGATGCGGCCTTCTTGTGCTGGGCCTTTTCGAACTTGATAGCCTCCTTAGTAGCTTCGCGCTCGCGCTTCTCGGTCTGTGCACGTGCGTACTTTTCATTCTTGACCCGTTCCTTCTCAGCAAAGCGGCGACGAGCTTCGTTGATGGTCTCCTGTTGTGTGAAGGTGTCAACTTCGGACCGCGAACGGCGGCGGAAAGTCATATCCAGAGACGAGCGCTTTGGTGTCATGGCAGTGGTGCTGGCAGTTGTTGGAGTCCGTAGAATAGGGACAATGGAGGAAGGCGAGTCCAAAGCCGAAGAGATAGGCACCTCAGAGCGACTAGGCGTGAGGATAGAGTGTGGGATGCGCGAGTTGTGGTAGGTCAATGGTGTGTGGTCCAGTGAGGATCTGGCATTGATGCCAGAGGCACCCACAGATGAGGACCGGCAAGCCAGGCCAGACGGGTATGGCTCATCTTCGTGCTCAGCAATTGTGGGCGAGTAGTCACGCAAAGAGGGCGACTTCTCGGGCTGCTGGGTTGGTACAAAGAGTGGTGGTGACGAAGTGCGCGGAGTCTGCTGGAAGGGGTGCACAAACGAGCCGGACCGGCTGGCGTTGATGCTAACATGCGATGTGCACGAAACACTGCGGCCATGGGCAGTGTAGTGTGTGCTGCGCGGCAAGGTCGTCAGTCTTGGGGGGTCGGAGTGATGGTAGGCGTGCTTGTGACTGGTGGTACCAAAGGGCGACTGTGACAGACCGAAGCCGCCCGCATCGGGCGACTCGGCGATGGGGTTGTTGTAGATAGTTTCTCTGTTGGCGCTAGAAGTGGTGATGGCGGCGTAGTCTGGTATATCGAAGCTGTGGCTGTTGTTGCGGGAAGAGCCCCAGCCATGGGCTTCGTAGTGAATCTGGTCCTCCCAGCTGCGGTCCAGGTCGAACGAGCCCTTCTCTGAGTGCGAGGCTCGCTTGATGATGGGCCGGCCGCTTGTACGGCTGCTGCGGTTCCGGTGTATTCTGGCGTGGACAGCAGCCATTGTGCACGAGTGAGAGGGTTAAGACAAAGAGGTAGGAGGAGAGGTGGACGGTAGATGGTAGATGGCAGATGGCAGGAGAAATAAGAGACCGCCGGAGATAGTAATAGGAAACAAAGCCAACTTGCGACCAAGATACGACAGGCCGTGCTTTTACTTTGTAATAAGAGGCGTGTAAGAGAAAACGCAAAGAGCGTGGGCTAGTGCGAAGGGATGACAAGCTGCTTTTGTACAAAAGTGTGAAAACAATAAAGCCAACAAAAACAATGGCGGGTAGGCTCTGTGAGGTAACGCGAATGTAATTACAGCGGACTTGGGTCAATTTTAATGCAGCGTCAGGCGGCCACAGCGGGTCGGGATTGTTTGTTTGCTGGACCTGGCACACTGAATTGTTGTTTATGGCTCAACAGTGCTGGGTGACGATCCGGGGGTTGTTTCCACGCTAAGGTGCTGGCGAGGTTCAATCGGCTAGAGAACAGAAGGTAACCGGTCTGCAGGATTGGGCGAAGTTCAGACTAAGTGTTTATGGGGGATTCTGGCGACAGAAGAGCAGGACAGCAGGAGAGAATGAGATATACATATACGAATGCCTAGTTGTATGTAATATATAATGCGTAGATCTTGGAGGCTGAAGTTATAGGAAGGAGGGGATAAGAAAGAAATATAAAGTGCACTTAGTGTTGGAAGAAGCAACAGGCAACAGCAGCAGAATTGGGAAGCTGCCCAGATAAATAAAGAGTTAGAGGCAGTGAAGTGAGATGGGGCGTTTTTTTCCTCTTTTTTTCAATTGTGCGCAGGCGCAGTATCAACGGTTAGATGGTAGTTGCTGTTATTGTTGTTGCAGATTTAGAATGATGGAGCCAAAACTTAAAGTTAGAGCAAGTCCAGTATAAGATACAGACAATATCAACTCTATCGAAGGTAGTTGCAAAGTCAACGAGATAGCTCTTATGCACGCACAAAAAAAATCGATGTGGTATACCAGGGAAAAATATCCGGATTTTGTCAACGGTATATCAAAACAAGATATTTGTTAAGGGGTGGCTAGGAAAGCAAAATCAATAAAATGCGAGCCAATTAATCACTAGCTCTTGCTGTTCTTCGGCGGGGGTTTGCTCGTTTGCTCGTTTGCAGTGCTTCACAGGAGAACCACTGTATGTATTATTTTGGCCTTTTCATTTATTTCTTTATTTATTTCTTTCTTTTTTTCTTATACGGGACACAAACACTTTACAGCGTACGGGTTTCTCTACAGCGCACAAAGGCCCCCCTAAGATGCATAACGGCGGTCCTTTTTTGCGAATTTTACCTTTGTCCTCCTCGTCGAGATTTTCTGCTTAACTTGAGATCTCGCTGTCTCTGCGGTCCTTTGGCTAGATAAATGAGTATTTTAGCTGTGCTATGTATAGCGTCGCCCAGAGCGGAGTTTGGCAAATAATTCGGAGCGATGAGCAATTCCGTCATCCTCTATGTTTCGCCACTAAAGCTTTACAAGCCTCCATAAATTCTGGAAGCCACGGAACGAACAACCCAGGCTAAAAAACCGCAAAGAAGTGCTGTTTCTTTTCTTTTGCAGACCACCGCTATTCGAAAATCACCACCATGCATCGTCACCACAACAGCCGCATTTGCTTCATCGGTCGATACGAGACTGTCACAGCATGCTGCAGAACCAATGCAATAAAGTCGCCATCAGCCAATATGACCAGCTGTCGGCTTCACGGCTGCTCAATCTAGATGGCCATGATAGTCGTGATAGCCAGCTGGCCGGCTGTATATGCATGTGGAGGCGAGACGGGAAAGTCACTCAACTTGCTAATACATACATAAATCAATGCGCCAGCAACTCTCGACTCGGAACCAGAGGGAGTTGAGGGGGAGCCATCGATAAAGTCAACGACCAAGGAGGTCGCGCTTCCAGAACTGGTTCTCCTTGGCTGTATCTGGTTATTAGGACCGGGACCTTTAAGACTTTCTTCTTCTGTGCGGTCTGTCTATCTATCTACATTCAGCCTAGACATGCAAACACAATTCAAAACGAAACATCACCTTACAGAGCCCGGTTTGTTTAGAGCGCATTGTTCTCCCGCGGCTTATCTGTAGTTCATTGGTAACGTTAAAGCCCGCCATATACAGATACGCCTCTAGAGCTTAAGGGTGCAGCTTAAAGTCACGTGTCGGGCGAGACTTGGCTTTGTCTACAGCCTAACGAAACACAGCCTTCTCGCTTTTGCACCAAGTACGAAGTATGAGGTCAGATTGGTATCAATCCACCAGACGTCACAGCTGAAAATAAGGGACTAGGTAGAACAGAAACGGGGAAATGGGAAACGTGACCATTACCAGACAGCCCGTGCTGTGTTCATAGGCCAAGGCGTACGAATACATGTTGACTAGCACCTTACATTGTATACTAGTATCAGTTCAGGGCTGTGTATCTGTGTATCTGCTATCGAAGCTCCATTTCCACCTTTATAAAAATGAATAAAAAACAAATAAAAAACACCCACACCATGGTTGCGGCGCTTGATAAACCAGTCAGCGGCTCCAGAGAAGCCCCAGCCCACACCGAATAGGAAACAGTTATGTCCGCCCATAGTGCACAACCAGCTGTGGTATTCGTAGTATTCACACGCCGCATTGTCTGCTACTTGTACGTACATACATGACAGAGTCTCCTGTCACACCAGGGCGGTATGCGATATCTTCTTGTAATCCGGCTAGATGCATCGCTGCCTGTATTTATACCTGCGTTTTCAAGGGATCTTTTTTTCGCTCTTCTCTGGTGTACAATATGGAGGGGTAAACTGTAGTCAACCATCGTCATGACCCAGAGCATGATCTTCAGGGCTATTGTAACAACGGCCGTGCCGCCACTTGCGCCTTCATCGCCAAGACGAAAGGCCTTTCTTTCTATGGAGGTTTCTTGGTCGATTCCTTTCTTTCTTCCTTTTTTCTTCTACATGTAGCATCAGTATCGCAAAAGCCTAGAAGGGATGCACAGACAACTTGTATCTAAACACAAACTCGCGCCAAAGAAAGAAAGAAAAAAACGAATTATTGAGTCGAAGAAAACAGTACCTCCCTAAATAGGATAATACCTATAAGCCCTGTTGACTAGCAATTACTGTTAAATATCTCATAGCTCGGCGGCTACAACTACTTTCTGCAGAAGTAACAATCGAAAAATACCAGTCCAGTCAGGCCGATTTCTAACGTAGCATCAAAAACGCACAGTCACCCTATTCCCAATCATGTTTTCGTGTTAAACCAGTTTGGCTCTTGGGTGGTTTTTAGAAATTCTTCGCATTTAATAAAAAAATTAAAAAAACTGATACCGGCCATACAAGATTTCGGCTTCTCTAGCTTCCGTTACGACATGAGACTATATGTGATTGCCAAGCAAATCAAGAAAAAACAGGCTATGATGGTTGATAGAGGTCTAGATAAGATATCAAAGTTGTTTGATCAGCCGGGACGTTGTTGTTGGATCTTCCGATAGCAAAAAAATATTGTATCAAATACCGAGTCATTCAAGAAAAATATTTGAAAAAAATAAAATAACTATACAAGGTCGGTGATATTTTAGTCACGGTTAGGGTTAACATATTTGTCTGTTTCGCACTTTTTTTCCCTCACATCTCAAACAACTAACTACCTGTCAGTCTCAATGTTGTTTGTTTATAAAAGGCCTGTTTGTTTAGTTTCGAATATTTGTCAAAGCTTCATTATTGCATCATCATTATCATCCGCCTTTTTGTAACTTCTACCTTAATGATAACGGTTAGATAGCAAGCGTTAAGTATCGCCAGGATTAACATAGGCGGATGAACACTTTGGCCAAGGGGCAAGAAAGTTCTCCATTAAACATGACATAGTACTGAGACAATATACATGAAATGAAAAAAAAGCAAAAAAGTACGAAAGCATCACTTGAGCTAGAAAAACCCGGCTGTGCAGGCGAAAGTAAAGCAATGCTGTATTGCCAGAATGGGCTACTTATTGCATCTCGCACTATCACCGCAATGATCGCCATGTGGTTGTCGACTCTGCAGCCGTAGTTACTTTATTCACTTGCTTGAGCTGTTCTTTATTTCATGTAATTTGCCGGTATTTCCAAGATGCACAACTCGGATTTATGCAGAAAAAGGGCCTGACCTCAGAACGTTACCTCTCCCCCGGCTTTGGTCACATTGCTGCATAAAAGGATAGAATGATGACACTGTGGAACCTACCTCACCGCCTCCAGATGAGGCTTCTCTGGGTATCATTGATATGTACTATATATTGCTTGTGATACAAATAGCGTCGAAGCTAATATCACGCCTGGCTTGGTGCACAACCGCTAGAATAGCATCTGTGCTATGGAGTGTCCCTTGAATCGTTGTGGCTGAACTTTGGACTAAATTATTTTGGCGTTGCAAATAGACCAGTAAATATCAATGGCAAAATTGGACACTGAAGCAGTAAAATGGATCGGAAAATTAAGAGTATCGGTCTGAGAAACGTTAAAACATGTACACAACTACTTTGCATTTTACTGCTGACTACATCTTAAGAAAACGGATTGTTAGTATGGTAATAGCCTGCAAAAGCTCAGCCACTAGTGCAGCACTAGACTGATTGTCATCCCGCAAGAACCTACCAAATAGAAGCACAAAATCGAATGAATAAATCCTTCTATTGTCTTGTGTTCTACTGTTGTTATTGAGCCCCCAAGATACCCTTGACAGCTCATTCACTACATACATGTTACTTAATCTTGCGAAAACTAGAAAGGAAGATACGATGCACAGAGTGTAAAATCAACAAGGCACTTTCACCATAATTGATTCAGGTCTTCCCCCATCTAACCATCATTATAACCCCCCACCCTAGTACCTGAGGATTCAAAGTTACTAGATTCTTAGCCATATTTGATGTTACAGGATGAGGCGAGGCCAAACGAGGACCAGAAAACCGTGAGCAATACCCCAAAACGTACAAGAGAAAAAAAACAAGGACCGAGGGATTGAAACCCTTTGCCCCGCGGTCAAATACATATCATATCCTCCTTTGTCAACATTATGTTCTTGCTGCCCAAGTTCCACTTCACATGCTTGCGGGACTTGTAATAGAGCAGTGATACTAGATCCTTGAGGTTAAAATATATTGGTTTCTTTGTATCTGTTGTCGTGTACATTATATTGCATCATAGATGGCAAGTAGGCGGTCTTTTCAAAGACTACTAGTCTCGATACGTTCAAAATTTAAATAGATTGTATGTGGGTACTAATACAATCTGTTCGTTGGTGATCCCACTCGACTCAGTGGCGTAACATTGTAACTTGATTTACAGCCTATATATTAGTACTGGAGTTAAGAGGACCATTATCAACGTAGCAAGTAAACAATAACATTCGGTTCACGAGGCAATTGTATATGCATGCGCTGTATATATATATACGACTGAGAGCACCAATACATACAATAACCGTGTATACACGTCCCTCAGGAACCTGGTTCGTCGTCGCCCTGTCAAGCATCAATCTGCAGAGTTTCTGCAGAGTGAAGATGCAATGCTATGTGAAGGGCGAGCCGAGGCCTCCGGGTATGCCGAACCTTAGAACGGATGACAGAGCCGAAAAGGCAACAAAGAGCAGGACTGGATACTAGATGAGGTTACGTTTTGCATGGAACATGGAATGACTTTGATTGTTTAACTCCAGACGGTCTGGATATTATTCTAGACATTTCTGCCTATATAACAAGTGACGAATCTAAGTCCTGCTATAATTAAGATAGTTACCCACTTTTAAAGAGGAAGCTCACAAAGAAGGGGATGACTAAACCGAATTACGGAACCAATCTTAGAAAAGAAGAACCAATATTGCCATTATGTGTTCTGGAACTGGAACGAAGCCGCCGTCAAGTCCCTGTTAGACGGGAATACGGTGGATATATATTAGTTACATGCTTTCTGACAGCTGGACAATAGAGAGGCTTAGTTTGGCGGTATCTTAGAGTTAATCATGCTAAAGACTCAACTTAGCATTTGTTATATCGCTTAGTATATGAGCCAATATAGTTGTTAGAGTAGTAGTAGTCCTTATAGATAAATTGTCATTGGTTCAATCAAGTATGATCCAGTAACTATGATAACCACTGTTTCTATATGTAATGTATGTACAGACGTATTTTCTTTTATTCTATAAGTCCTAGATACATGGTACAAGGGCGCCTGTCATACCCTCGTTATCGTCCCATGTTACTACACAGACAATGCATGAACTGGAATTTCGTAGTCGACTTCGTTTTATTTGTTTACAGTAAATTAGACGAATATCAAAAATAGCGAGGTTGGGCATCAAGTCTGTAAAAAAAAAAAAAAAAAAAAAAAAAAAAGAACTAAAGCCCATTCTCAAAGCCCCTAAATAATGAGACTACGAACAAGAGAACAAAAAGCTTTAGTTGGAAATGCATAGTAAACACCTTGACTCCATGTGCCCCTTGATTGTTTCCCGTCCCAGGGGGAAAGAAAATGCGTTACGGACCAGTTCCTGAGATATCAGTGTATAATATCAGGACGGTATCCTGATAAAAGACCGGTGGCGGTTTATAAGAGAAAACAGGGCAATTTCTAGTTCTTGTGCTTTCTTATTTGAAGCCTGATACAGAAAGAAAATGATAATAGACCTGACTATCTTTATTTTATCATTTATTTTCCCACTAGTTATAATCGATCGTTCAGTAAGCAAGGGTGGATGAGATAGGATGTAAGGGGCTGGGTTGGAACGTTGATCCTTCCCACAGAAGCTTCTGAACTTGGCCTAATATGTGTTCTTCGAGCTGTCATTTCATTTTTATTATTCTTTATGGCTAGTAACCAATAATTGTTTGACAGTAGCTATGTCCTTTTTCGAGAAATCAGAATTCAAGTCTGTAGACCATGCTTGGATGCTTACTATACGACTCCTTCTTTCCTGTAACGAGGGCAAAGCACGAAAATCGAAGACCATAGAGGTTGAAAAGTCGGTCATCAGCTTAATAGTGAGGCATACTTAGGATCTTTCTTAGTGGCCGCCGTCGTCGATCCCGCGTAGAGATCGTCCGCTAGCTTAGGGCTTATGAACTTCGAAATTGATAGCATAGCATGAAGCTTTAGCTAAGAACCTAGTAGTCGAAAGGCTATAAACAAAGGCTTGGTAACAGGAGCATTGTACCCTTGTTTTTATCGCTTTTTCGTTTTGCCCCTGTTCAAGGAACCCTCTTTCTATGACCCCCGCCAAATGCTAAGACTATTTGCCATGAATTGCTTGACCGCCTTATTATGTTCAGAGTTTCTGTTCATGCCATTCCAGAAGAAGAACGTCTTCCGTCTACTTGAAGAATACACATTAGCGTTGGCAGCATTCCGTACAACCATGGTGGGCTAGGAATTCCATGGATGATACCAAGTGGGCCTTCATGCACAATGCTTCCTTCCTTTCTATTCGTGCTAGTGGTGGTGTGCTATTCCTCTTCTGTTGCCAGTGCCCTTTTGTTCTTGTCAATTGATATGTTTCTTTTGATATTGCAGGTTGTTTCCCCTGCATTGGCACAGGCTTTCATCCCGACAATTCTTGCTCCTCCGCCCGGAGCGGTGTTTTATATGTACGTACGGACGTTTCTCTATTCTCTTGTTTTCTTGTTGCTATGGTGCTGCTCGAAAGGTCAACTATCTAGCTAGCTGCCGAGACTGAAAGGTCGGTCTGTGATGCTTGTACTGACTTGCAGATGCCATCTATCGTGTAAAAGATGCATAGGACTTGTTATCTATGGGCAGCTTTTGTACTGTTTCAGCTCGTACGTATTACATATGTACACATATATATTGTACATATATGTGTGGCCATGGGGGTGAGGCTGTTAGTGTGTAAATAATGTATTGATAAACAGGGTGTAGATGCCGTCTTGAGGTGTGATATGCGCTGGTGGTGAAAAGCTGACAATCTAGACCGGCTCCGACTATATGATGGCTGTTTACCGCCTTGACTTATACTGCGTAGATGCTACGTAACAAGACCTTACTACATACCGCATCATGTTATGAGTAGTGTTTGTTGGCAGTCATAGTCTAGCCTGCATATAAGCAGACCACAGAAAAGCAACCCTGATTTGCACAAATAGTGGTAGTAGTCGCATCTTATGCTTATAATGCTGCGATATTCTTGGGTTCTATACTGCGAGCCATCCAGTCGGACGCCAATATGCCATTGTTACAGATGACACCGGGCTGCCCTACTAGGCAGGCACTGCCTAGCGATGGAGCTGGAAAGAAGACATATATACAATGTACAGATATGTATGCAAGTGGCATCCGATTTCACCACTTGATTCGTTTTGAAGTCGCAGTACAAGCGAAGATGGGAAACTGCAACCCTCATCGCGCCACTGCCCTGCATTTGTTCCAGTATATTTTTACTCTCTGTCATTTTGTTCTTCCTGATTGATACAGGACAGATGTGAACATCAGCTCAAGACATGTTTCTCTTTTGGGTCCCTCCTGCTCTCCTGCTAGCAAGGCTGGTAGCGAGACGAGAGTGATGATGTATGTGTATGTATTGACGGTATATAGCTTGGACTCGGATTTTATAAGAATCACGGCTGCCGCACCGTGCATTGCAGCGCCATTGCCGCCGTATAAAAAGCTCGATAATAAGATACAGTGATATATTAGCAGACGGCCTAGTATTGCCAAATTAAGCTTGGCACATGGTCTGAACCTGAGCGGTGTTGTCGCACTTGCACACCGACGGATTCGGTCATAGCTGACAACTGGTGTGAATTACTGACTGTCACATATATGTGTGTATACATTTAGCATATTAACATCGGTATTGTCTATAACGCAGCAATAAAAGTCCGCATGGCGACTTGTGCGCGTGAGTTGTCGTTGACAGTAATAGCGTGTGATGTCACCCGCACTATAAGTGAAACGGGGTTTTTTACTTCGGTTCATGCTTTTACCTCTTGGTCAGCTTGAATTTTGGTACTTTGGTACTTAGGATGTATTTGTAGCATAATTGGTGCCACATATCAGAGTATCTTGATTTTCCTATTTTGCCGATTGTTTGCTTAGGAGGGAACAAGAGGGGAACTGGTCCAAGATAGACCGACAGGCTTAAGCAAACGGTAACTTATGGGTAGCTTTTTGCCGGATTGTGACATCAAATCCAGTAATTTGCATCCTCTTCGGCCTATTCTCTTCTTGCATTATTATTCCATGTTTCAGTGATTCGGGCACCAAGAGACAAAAGGTTCAAGAAGGCGGTCAGCAAAGCTCGCGTCGTCTTTAGTGGGGTACAGGAACAATTTCGGGTTAGTTTTTGTAGCAGCAATGCGCCCGCTGATATATTAGCCAATGCTTGGTATTTCAGAGCAAAGCTATATGTACTATGTAGTTTATGGACGAAGCCGACCATCTTGTTGTTACGGTGTTCAGTAGTACGTTGCAGATATGGAGCTTGATCTCCCCACTCACACATGTACGATTTCACAGAGAATAGAAAAATCCCGAGATTAAGCCATACCGCAGTAAGCAATACTATGTAGTTGTATATGCTATGTGTTCTATTGTGGCGCGATTACCGCACAACTACATATATCAGGAGGCTCAACCTACATATGTATATCCAACGGAGACATTCCATCGCCACCGTCTTGGACTTGGAAATCCAGACAACATCGTTTCTACTGCATATTGTTCCGTGGCTTGCTGCGCGGATGTCCTACGCAGCCAATGTCCAGACGGGCGGTCAAGACTAGGCTTTAGAGTCAGATAATTAATTACAGATAGTAAAAAGGGTTCCTCCTCAGCTGTATTGGATGCCGATTCGACACGCAGTTTTCATCTCAAGCCGGTGCTATCTTCCTAGTACATGTGCATATGCAGCTAGGCCAAGATGAAAGAAATACAAAGAGGCATCACCGATCAGAATCACAGCCCAACCCCTCGTCATTTTTTTCCCATCTGCTTCTTCATGTTCCCTATCTTGTCTTACTGTTACTGTTTTCGGTATCCGGCGGTCGATTACTTACTATATTTGCTTTAGTGGGCCGTTTCGTATGCTTGTTTGGCGAGCTGTCCACTGGACCTGTCACTGTCGAGAGAGAAGTATGTAGTTTCTTCTCTTTGCATGCATTTACGTATGGATATGTGAGTATCTCTTAGGACTAGCTTACCGACAAAGTCGCTCGCTATGTACCAACTTGCCAGGGTGGCTAGACGGTTCTTTCGTTGGAAGGCTCACAAGAAGGCCAAGAAAGACGCTGTGGCGAATCGTAGCTTTTGATGGCCTGCGCCTGGAAGAACAAACGCAGGGTACGCTGGAGATCATCAGCTCCTCTCTCAGGAGGGAGGATCACGATGACAGGCTCTGGTTCGTTTGTCAATAGTCGGAAGTCTCAGAACAGGGACGTCAATTTTCGATTTCCATTCCCAGCCACTATAGACCCTAGTTAACACGCATGTATGCAAACCCTAAGAGGTTCGCCTACGCAAGGTGCGAAAACTGCGGCTTGAAGGAATCGATAGCCACTATGATATCTAGTCGTAGTGAGCAAGCCAACGCAAGGCAATTTAATAGATGTACAATAGCTTATAAATGTGCTGTGCGGTTGTATTATTAGTTAAAAATGGCGGAAGCTGTTATTGTGATAGAAGACCGACACTTGATGTTCTTCTAGAACGTGTATATTGGCTCGTCATGAGAGCAACCGTCTTACTAAGCAAGCCAGATGCTACTGCAGTCATGGCTGTGTCCTCTCACCGCTTTACAAAGCGCGGACATTCAAACTTGATGATCATCTGGTTGCCCCAAGGTAGGAGATAGGAATGGCGGAGGATGCGAGCCGAACGCATGCATGTGATGTCTCTTTCACGCTTCTACGCTTCTGCGTTTAGTGCACTTCAGTACTGTGCTTTGTTATGTAGTTTCCAGTGAGGGCACTTCCTTTGTCTTGCAAGTAACAGGCCACGCATTAAGCCTTTTCTGGGCCTAGCAGCTACTACAGCACTATGTCTCTTTTGGTGTTTCCCAGCCATCCGATTTTTTCCCTTCTTAATGCTGATGCTGATATTTGTTTTCCCGGCTTTACAGGGCGTTGTGCTATTGTGTTTTTTTTCTCTCTGTGAAGCTCAAAGAGGGGCAGAACGCAATGTAAGCAAACATTTTATATGCTATAAAAAGGCCGCATCTTATATTGCGACTTTAACATGGAGGAGGGGTCATAAACGGCTTATTTCCTGCCTCCGAGAAAAGAACGCCCAAGGACGATTCAAATCTTTAAAGAGAAAAAAAGGCACCCCGTGCCTACGTGTGGACAAAAGAGGGGAAGAATCCAGGCAAATCTTCCATGTGAAATGCCTTGGGCTGCGATCTGAGAAAGAGGGAGATTCTTGTGATGGCGGGAGTGAGGCGAAGGCTAGCATTAAGTAGGCAATAAATGCTTATGAAATACGAAGGCATTCTTTATTACTTACTGGAAGACCTTCTATAGAACTATCTATGGGTACCGTCTAATACATAAATATATCTGTGTATTACTTGGTCCTAGCAAAGGCTGACTGAAGGGCCCGTGATCCACATAGCGTTACATTCGACTAAATTAGCGGGGCTTGCCAGGCGCTCGCGTGAACCTCACTTTACTTCAAGATCGAGTCTAGATATATTGCATCTGTAAGTCGGTGTTTGCTCACTTGCATCAAGCGCTTAACTTTGGATGGTATCTGTGATGCGTTCCTCAGCTTGAAAGCTAGCTTAACAGCTTCAGGTACTAGGCGACATATCAAACTCTACAACGTCTTGGTTGATTCCTGATTGTTTATATTCTACCCCGGAGATATCAAGTTGAATAATGTCGCTTTTATCATGCGTAATCATGAACATAGCCTTCAGGCGGCAAATACTTTCTTGAAATGTCTGTCAATCTACAACTACATACAGATAGCTATTCATTGTAATTTCTCAAAACAATGGGAAAAAAAAATGTTATTTTCAAATGTTGTTTGCCTAGTCGATCAGTTTGTTCTAGTGTTTCTATATGACATAATACTGATCATATTCTACTATACTGATTGTTCGCCAATAAAATGTCATAACATCCCAATAGACCCTTGATCTCATAATTCGGGCCGGCCGGATAACTTTCACGCCACAAACAGAATCGAAGTGACCTCATTGAAACCACAAGCTGACCGATTTGTGTTTATCCTTCCTCGGTTAATCAGACAACTACGTATATCGGCTTTTTTGATAACATATTGCTGTTGGAATTACATTTTACTATAATGTAGCTAGCATACATACATTTGTTTATCAAGGCGGCTGTATATAAATTCATTAGTTTTACGATGAGGGAAATTGAAGAAATTTGTTGTAGGCTTTTTAAATGATCAGATATTAGGGCGGCTGCATCGTGATCATGTACCCATGAATTACTTGCTAGTTAGTTGCCTGTTGCTCATCAAACCAGGGACTTTCTGCTCATTAGATGAGCATCTCTGTTAGGGCAATGGCCCACGGCTGATTGAAGCGCCCCTTCTCGTTCATCTCGATACATTTCGGCAGTTTGCACTTCATATATCTGGAGAGGTCTTCACCTGAGACAGCATAGTAGTGAACCTGGACGTATATACATGTCATAGATCGTGGCCGAATGGGTTCTTTAGTCCTGCTATCGATCATCGTCATTCCTTCCATAGTTGTTAATAGCATATCGTAGCATGTTGGCTCCCTTAGTTGTGAAATTTCTATTTGATTAATAAATATTGACATACATCACTGCGTTCATTAGACTTGGGTAAAAGTGATCCCTCAATATGATGACGCTGTGCAATGACAAAATGAAATAGTATTGAAATAACTAAATTCTTCTTTCATGACATGACTCTACGCAGGCTCTGGGCAATAGTCAGACTCACAACTAGGTCAAGCTATGACTATCTCGCTACATGATGAATATGATTTGGCTGCTCTTGGGAATGCAGAAACTGATGTATGAGGACGGAAGTGTTCAAATACGTATAAAGTACAAGCACCGTAATGACATGATTTGTAATATAATTCATTCAGATCCTAGTAGATGATCGTCGATCAATGTGGTTATCATCCTATACTCTGTCTTAGTAATTGAAGAGAGACGATGTGTTCGCTGTTTCTATACGTCTTTGAAATCTTGGCTTATTGGGTTACCAGGTTATTGTATCGCAGCTGGAGACTCGTAGCCCATGAACTGATCTATATCACAAGTATATTAGTGGCTTGCTTGATGAATAGTTTTATATCGCTTCGATGTTACGAAGCAAGAAACACTGGCTATTGATGATATTTAGAACAGCTTGACAACAAGTGCCACGCTTCAAAGTACACTTCAAAGAATGTGTGTATAGTTAATTGAAGATTTAAATGAATGTTATCATATTTAGTATCAGATGACAAAACTTGCCTATTAGTGGACTATAGTCGTTAGCATTGATACGTGTGTCATATGAGCGGTGAAGCACATGATATATATATATATATCCTTGATATTGTATACACCGCTAAGCTAGTAATATATTCCAGTTGCCATGAAAGAAATCCCAGAAAGAATATCTAGAGAAATCTGATATCTCGTACTATAATATGGAGATACCGAAGAAGGTGTGTGCTACATTAGAAATAAATAGTTCACACAACACAGGTGATAGTCAATATAGTGTATATATCATAAGGAGGCTCTTTCTATCTATGTTTATTGTACAGCATTAAAATGCCTGGATTACCCACTCACATACCATTAAACCGCTTACAGCTTCTACTTGGGATATCCGAATATAGCCACTGATGCCTGTCTATTCATACTTAAGAAGGCTATGTTGTTATGAAGCTAGAATATATGCAAGTGGTCATACAGTACAGCTGGACATTGCAGTTGCAGCCTAGATGCAACCAAAAGAAGAAATATATACCTAGTCAAGGATATACTTACAATAAACTTGGCATTCATTACATTACAGTAATGTACGAGTTCCTAGGTGAATCTTATCCATTGAACCAACCAACACATCGTAACCACCACAACCCAACCAGGGGTGGCGCAGTATGGCCTTTTAAATCCCGCGCTGTACCCGCCGTGGTGATTTAGGAACATGTCTTTGTATCACCCGAGAATAACAGCTGCAGCCAATTGGAATTGTTGTATATTTGCTATGATTGGCACTGGAATCTTTATGGCTAGTCAATACTGGGAATGATATAGAATGGGTGCAGCCAGCTATATTTGATGATGAGATGCTTATAGGTTTGGGTGGGATGAATGAGCTTATAATCTAGCCTGTCTGTTCTTCTAATTTGTAGAGGGTACTGGTTGGCCGAGAAAACGCTAACTCTCGGCTGACAAGATTAGAGACCACGGACGATAACTTTAAGTTGTATTACTATATTACTATTGGCCATTGGGGAGCTGTAGATACCCAAGGTCTGGATTGACCAAGAAGTGGTGGATTGAATTGGTCCTATGAGAAGAAGCCTGTTTGTGCCCAACACCGTTTAGGATGCTAGTACGGCGAAAGTCTTTTTCGACAAGATCCGCTGAGTGAATCCATTCCATTAGACCTATTCTTCTTAACTTGGACGACCATTCCAGACGCGCTTTTGTTAGTCTGTTATCTTGTATATTGGTAAAAGACAAGACATGAAGCGCCGGTAACCGAGAAGCAAGCCCCTCATAGCAAGCCGCGGGGTCGCCCAATCAATGTCTTCGCCGATAGCCTCATCCGACACGTATACACATCGGTCCGTATAGTTACATGCTTCTTCTCTTCCCCCACATAACCAACACATCGAATCAACAACATGACAACGGAAGGCCCAGAACAAGAGGGAAAGAAACATCACGTTAGCTCAATGGCGAAGCGAGTAGGGAAATGACCGGAGGCATCTAAACGGAACATCATGTTAGAGGAGCTAAGTGTAATCATTCGTATTGGCCTAATGAGTTTTGCCAACGAAGAATCGGCAGCTCTGTCTGTCTCTCTATATGCTTCCTACACGGTACAGTATCCCCCCCCCTTCTCTGTCTCCTTTGCGTAGGATACATTCATGTGGTAAACAAAACTGGTGCTGGCTACTGCACTCGATGAGCTGGCACTCCCACATTACCACTTATGGCCACCATAACAATGTTATTATGACCCATTTCGCCCCTCCAAAAGACTGCTTGCAACCTAAACGCCCCCTCCTTGCTGTGTATTCCATCCGTCGGGGATATAGGAACTATCATCCGGAGCCTATGAACCACCCAGTAATAACGAGAAGATAGAGTGCTTGGGAGTAGAAGGATGGTCCGTCTTCTGTCAGCCAACTAGAAAGGAGCAGGCAACAAATATAATGATTTGAAAAGAGGAATAAAAAAAGGTTAAACAAATTCAACTTAGGACTAATAACTTAACGAGATGGTCTATCAGATGGGTGTCCCAAAGGTTATGCTTCTAGCTCCTTTAGTTAAAAAAGAGTCCGAGAGATAGGCTTACATAACTATAGAAAAATGCCACGAATAATAGCCCCTACTGATCCTTGGAATCCGCGCATATGCTTGCTCTGCTAGTTGTTGCCCTTTTTAATACTTCTTTTTCCGGTGCACTCCCAAATACAGAGCGTCCAACCGGCCAATGGCGGTAGAGAAAGAGTTGGCATACATATATTTGTTTCGATATCATGACTGCTTACTCAGCTCGACCACTTATCAAAAAAAATAAAGAATAACGCGGCTAGAATGTAACAACAACAAAATAACGGTAGATGATGGCTTCAAATGGCGGGTTTTGCTTGTGTTTTTGGCTACTGCTGTAGTGTATGCTTTTCTTCTTTTTTGTCAGACAAAAAATCAAAGTTCTTCCGTGTCCCTTCTTCGGGTCCCATGATGTGTTGTATTTGCTGTTGTTGGCTAAGTAGCCTTGTTTACGGATAATTTTGAGGCACACAAATAGATATTATTTTCCCAGGAGAGTTGGAAAAAAAGAATGCGGGATATACACTAGAATGTTGTCTAATCATTGAATGTAATACTTCTAGTTACCTACATATTCATGTCAGTTGCAGACCCTTTTATATTCAACCTACCAAATAAACAACATATAATATCAAGGTAGCAATTGTAAGACCTATGTGGCGCATATTCATATGTCTACTTACGTATGAATATGTTGATAACTGTGTAATCATTACAAGGAGGACTTGAATTTGTCTGATTTTCTCTCCCTCTTTTGGCAATTTACACACTGTTGTTCTGCAATTAATTGGCCTACTCATCAAAATCAAAACCTGCAATTGCTGTATGGCTTCTTAGAGGAGCAAGGGAATAGGTTGGTAGTAGAAAAGAGTGGGCTGTGTACTAGGATGTACTAAATAGTGGCGGTGAAGAAACCCGAGCGAAACATACACTATCTTAGGGTCAAATACTGGGAACTATCAATCTAGAAGAGCAAGTACGTGAACAAACGCATATATTTTGTATGAATTAGCGAACAATGACTTAGAGATAACTATGTGCTAGACTATTTCTAAAAATGCATACTGTTCGATTTGGAAATTCTACATGAAAGAAGCCGTGTTACGATTTCATGTAACACAAGGTATAAGCTTAACCCTATATTTTGGGTTTTGAGCGGGCTTGGTTTGAGTAGTTGGAACTTTGTGATAGAATAAGGTAGTTTATCGATTGAATAAGTAGATTGATAACATAGCAAATCAAAGCATTGATATAAATGTAACTAACTTATCCAGTGACGTGAGTGGATGTAATTGATATATTTTCAAGTTTTGCAATGTGCTATACATTTTAAACCTCACGAATATGAGAACTATGAGATATAATGCTGTAGTATTAAAATACACAACTTGTCATTCATGCTTTTTGAATGTAATGGTTAGGAGTAGATACATAAAGTATATTGTCCATCCTTTTTTACGAGTGGTTGACTTCAGACTTCAATATATCATGGCCCATGGTGGGTGGTGGGTGGAGGAAGTTAAAAGAAGTCATACCATAGTAATATGCACCTCGCTGGGAATAGGTAACACTAAAGGAAACTTGTATGGTTGGGCTCAGCAAATTATGAGTAGCTAGGAACTTGAATGCCCAGACCAAGTGTGTGCTTTGAATGAAGATATACATGATTGAGGAATTACGCGATATAATGACTATGGACATGTTAGATTTTCAAAACCATTATATTGAGCTAGATCACAATCAATCATAGATACAAGTAAGCACAAGTAATGTCAAGGTAGCTTCCTATTGGGACTGAATTGGAGATGCTGCCGGAAATGTATGTTTATGTTTTAATGTTACACAGACATTACGCTACGACTTGGGTAGAGTAACAACATTCATTGAACTCCACAACTTGATGATATAAAGAAGATGGTTTTGATTGAAATTGCATGCCCAATATGTATTGGGATATTGTTCGTTTTAACTACTTCTAATATCAAGTTTTGTGCTGGCAACAACTTGCCATAGAACCTCTATGAGACGATGTGCCAGAAGAGCCAATAACACTACAACCAAATTCTTGATCATCAATGATGATTTCTTAAGTTGCAGACATATGTATTAAATAAGTATATAGACGTAGATTACCATATGTCACCGTATGGTGGTTATTGTTTTTTTCATCTGGCATATATCGTCATGGCCAAGAATATTCATTAAATCAATGATATGTCATATTACATTCATCGCGTTATCATTCCGAAAACTGGTAGCATTACCGATATTCACGAAAAGAGAATTGAAAGTCGCTGAAAGAACACATGACAAACTCGGCATTTGCACAGTAAATGCGCAAAAGCGATATTTTATAGTGCCGAGCCTCACATAGGCACACAGACCTACATAATTCCATGCAGATGTGACGGAACAAGAGCAAGTGCCGGAGAAATGTAGGGTATGAGGAATGGAGGGAAATGATAGGTGTGGTTGTAGCAACGGTAAGCTACTGTCACTACACTGAATGACCGATAAAGTTGCTGGCAAAGACAGCAGGACACCATGTTGATGTCAATGACTGCTTGAAGAAAGGGATTTCGGATCGGAAGCGTGGCGGAATCAAATGTATGATTGAGTGCATTCCCAGAATACAACTGAAGATGTGTGTATGTGTCTATATATATATTGATAGGTTGTATTGCTATTGCGACAACAACAATTATGCATCGTATGCTTTATACGCACCCCTGACTTCAGCGTGAGTCCGATATCTTTAGCATATAGCAGACAGCTGGGGTACCATGGTTTGATGCCTTGAAAAGCCACATTTAGTTAGAGTGTCAATGAAACATCGATATGAGAGTGAGGCTGAACAATGGATTTCGATGCTGGTGTTGTCAACTACCTAGATGATATGCGACTCTAACATACACCAAATGTTCAAGATTCAAGACTACAGCATATTGAGTAATAAATATGCTAACTATCATCAAGCGTCGATGCCACTTGTCCATAAGGTTACCCTTATCTGAAAGCAACTATATACTTGATATTGGTAAATAGTAGCCTCAAAATTACAACCCATGAACACATCATCTACCGACAATGCAACTTCATATGTATCACGGCATGAAGTGAAGCGAAAAACATAGCAACACATCAGTAAGATTGATATAAGTCTCGGCTATAGATCTAGAGCTAGTCATCGGACGAATGAAAGCTCTGACTGTAAACGATCCCATCTCCTCTGACATTGGATCCGCCCGGACGAAGGAGATGCCCGTGCTCATGATTAAGATAAAACTTCACGCTACGGGCAAATCAAGTATTCATGTAGACAAAATGTGACACTTAGCTCAATGGTTTTATCACATACTGTTACAATGGAAGTAGTATGTATTTTTTTTTGCTTTGACGTGGCTTACCATCCTCTAACATGACTTCTCCATGGAGCAAAGAAGAAAGATCAAAACTGTGTAGCAAGCAATATATGAGGCTTGAAGGATCTTTTCATCCATTTAAGATTCTATACGAATTATATGCATCCTGTACGTTTATGTAAGACTGTGGTATGTGCGGATCTCTAGTGAACAAGAAACAACAGAAAATTAAACGAGGCACGTTAAGTACGAACAAGGTATCACATCTCGACCTATATGTGCTAGCAAAAGAAGTGCTCATGGTTGCGTAATAAATAATCAGAGCTACTTACATATTCATAGACAAACGCACATATTGTACATGCATACCCAGTTCTACGTGCACGAGCACTGTTGTACTCGCGGCACATTGTCCGTTAGATCCTCTTGCAGCACACAAACTTACTGAGTATGCACATGCAGGCCCCGGAAAGAGTATAAACGCGAGCCGGGTACAACTCTTACTATGAGGGGGGGGGCAAGCAGAGGAGGAGCTGACAAACAATTACATACTTTATGTAAAAAGAGTTGATATAATAGCAAAGTATTACGGGGTATTATCATGAAGATGTTAGTTATTGTTCCTACCCGAGAGCAATAAAATATCATATAGCGACATACTATTGTCCCGACAGCTCGGGTCGGGCCTATTGTACATGCGGCATATGCTTGCAAAGGCCCCTTCTTGAATATCGCCCATCAGCTTCCAGGATAACAGATGCAGACAAATACACACCCTACATTAGCGACAGGAGGGCGACAGGGAAGCTGGGTTCGTCTGGTCGTGTGCACTTTGGCGGACATGATACGTTCCAAATAGAGTATACATTTGTGGATGGGCCGAAGCATCAATCAGTGTACAAGGGGGAGGGGCGTTGGTATACACGTCAATCTCTCAAATAGAAGGCAAAGAACTCCCCTTTCCCTCGGCTGCTGTGTTGTATCCACCCGCTGTGGTAACAGCACGGCAGCTTAAGCTAGGGAATGATAGAGCTATATTTATACGGAGGGCGGAGGAACATTATGAGTTATTGAGACAAGCCCAAATAGGAAATCAACATAGGCTTATAAACTACATACACTGAAATGCAAAATGCTTGTAGGCAAGACAAAACAGAAGAAACCCAAGTTTGATCAGATACACGATCGAGACTATGGCCCAGGTGATGCTAACGATATACGAAATCCCATAGTCTGTTTCTTAATCTTCCAAGGGGGGGTAGAAGCATAGATTTTGATGCAGACTCATTTAAAACCATACGTAGACCGTATGACTTCATTCGTAGAGACAAGTGACTATGATTCGGGTTCAGGAAGGGAATCACATGTAGCTATGCCTGTACAATGCGTTGGTATACGTGCGTACATATGTGTCTAAATACATTGGAGAGCATACGTACTACTATGGGGGATACAGCCTCAGATGCACTATGGATTACAAGATTGGCTTGGTCTGCTGGTTGGCTAAGTGATCAAGCGACATGTCAGCCCCAAACTAGGAACCTCACTGAAGCAGGGCCTGTATGTGCAGGTACGTAATATTCCTATACACCATACATGAACGTGCTCCGCCAAGGCTAACTAAAGACGAGGCCTAGTGTACGTCGTATCAGATATACAACTACACGGTGGAATGGACAAGCAAAAGGGAGGGATGAGGGGGTGTGGGGTATATATCGCCACTCAAGAGATTGGCGGAAGAGGGGGTATTTCTTATCATGATTCTTACAGATATGTCTAAATTGTCAGCACAAACAAACATCTTTAATTCCGGTACAAAGGAGTATGCAGCAAGGTGTTGGACGGAACACATGTATGTTGCGTGATCATGCAGGCAGGGGAACAGCCGCAGACAGCCGGGGCAAGGGTCAAGCTGCCGTCAGTACTACTACAAGTGTTGGGGTGATAGGTACCTTGGATTCCTACTTATGACCGTATGTCTGGTGAAGTATCTCTACCCATAGACGCCGACCAAGGATGATAGTGATAGAGTAGAGGCGCAGATGAGTTGAAGAACTCGTGTGGCATTGACTTCATATCAGGAGTATCAGACGAGGCTTGGATAGAGGCTGTCACTTGCAGTTGATAGATCCTAGGAGGGCTGTCAGCCTGCCGTTCTACGTCCACCACATTTGCTAGCTACTTAACTAACCAGATACTAGAGATAAACATGTTTATATGTGCCCGGCTACTCTAGATAGGTTGGAAAACATGCCAAGCGCATCTGTAACTTGGCAGCACCAAGGTACCAGCCCATGCCCTAATCGGCCACAAAACGCGACCGTTGGAGTAGTTCGACAAATCAACCACGGCCAGGACGTAAACAGCCAGACCGACACTGACATGTGATTCGCCAGTTCCTACATTGGACTTCCATTATAGGCAATAGACAATTGAGGAATTCTCGTACACGGACGGGTTCGAGTAAACAAGTGCGGAATTGGAAGGCCTGGCTGTTTGCTTGCTTGTGTATCCATTCCGCATGCTTCCATTGCAAAGAATAACAGGGTGAGCTAGCTTGAGCTAACTCGAGTTAAGCTCGGCTCACCTGGCTTCAGACACCCAAAACGGCAACTGGCGAGACTAGTCTGGATCTAGGAAGTGCCCGAATACGATGTCTTGCGAGAGTCAGAGCCCTCCTGAGGACCAGGTGAGGAAACAGAACACCCGGGATTGTTTGGGAGAGAGGAGTGAGGCGTGTAAGTTGGGGAGGAAGCCCTGAAGGGCCTCGCCCCAAGAAAATACAAGAGGGATTTTCCCAATACAGCAATATGACTCCCATATCGAACCAGTTAAGAGGGATGGGGATGGCGCGGGAGCTAAACCGGATCTCGGCAAGGCGAGCGGAGGAGGAGGCCAGAGAACAGATCCAGGGCTTTATACATGACCATGGCCACGAAAGTAGATGGTTCTCTCTGGCAAGCAATCATGACGATGTAAGCCCGACTAAAGCACAGGTGTGGCCACGAGGAATAGGAGAAGGATAGAGACGGCCGGTCTCTGCAAATATAGAGACATGCTTTTCGAAGCTATATTCACGTAAGCGTGAGGCAGAAACCGAGATTAAGGGGGGAGGGGTGCAAGCAAAGCATAGAGTCGAGATAGGTGAGCAAAGTATACAATACTCCGTGAGAAAGAGGCCGAGGCCGAATGAGGCGCTGAAAAGGGAAACATACAATAAATCCTTATTTTTCTTGTTGTTGATTTACCAACTGCGGCCCGCTGACTGTTAGGTATACGACAGCACATCAAAAAACAACGGCGGCGCTATTTCAAGGTACGCTTCGTACGTATGACTGCAGGTTAGGGCGTTGCATCCTAGAAGTGAATTCACAGGCAGGGTGGCGGCCTCGTTTTCTCAGCGAGTAATCATGGAGCAAAAGAAAAGAACAGCCTGAAAGTCGGCTAGTGGTATTGAGTTGTTCCGCCTATGGCATATAAGAGGCGACCGGCGGACACTGGAAGCTGGAGAGTGCTTCCAGTCTTTTCTGCAACCTTTGTTGGCCTTATCTGCGTCGACAGCACATACTTTCGGCACAGAGAGGCTATAGAAATTGTATCTGTACGTGCGATGCATCAACCGCCCCTCGTTCATTGTATACATATACATATCTATGTGTATGTGTCTCTGTACATGGTGGGAAATGGGAGTGAGTGTGCATGTATGTATACAGATATACAGATATACAGATACATATGTATGCGTTTTCCCTGATTAGGCGAGCCTGCCGTGCCATGATCGGTTAGTTCCTCTAGAACGTAGCCATCGAACCTGCAGCGTCGGATTAGTCTAGTGCGAAAAAATAAAAATAAAGGAAATAAATATGGAGGAGGGGAGGGGTGTGTGCAGATGTGACTCTAGACCAGAGCCGGAAGAAGCCCTTTCGCATCCCCGAGGCCTGCTTCCCGCTAAGCCCGCCTGTTATTTTTGCAAGCCAAGCAGGAGGACTAGCTAGTGGTGCAACTATAGTTGACGGGAATCGGCGAGGGGGTGGATGTCAAGACTTGCTGGCCTGGTAGCAGAGGCTATGAGTGGTGACAAAGGAAGCAAATAAACCGCGGGACGCCCTGAATGAAACAATTGTTCAGAACAGACAAACCAGCCCGGCCTATTGAGTAAAACGCAGGAGAGCAAGAACGAGCTGCAACAAACCACAGGCTTTGACATAAGCAGCTCGCTTGCTAGATGTATGCTAACAAGCCCTGGTGGGAGCGAGATCGAAGTATGTATGATGTATGATGTATACATGTCAGTATGTAGTATCCGTGGCCGCGAGTGTACGAGTGTGTATTGTATGTGTATATACAATCTATACTTGTATATATATACTGACTGCTTTTAGCCCATATACACGAGGGCCGTTATGCCTGGCGAAATAGCCTGTATATCCAGCGATATAAATTGACTTTCTCGCATCCAAAGCAACCTGCCTGTTATTTTTATGTGTACTTTTGGGGGGTTTGGTCGTTCGTCTTCTTGAGGTTGACACACGCAGTGTCGTTGAGTAAAGACGATTGTAGCCACTAACGCAACGACACATGCTATAAGCCAAAACAATAACCAAAAGAAATAGCACGAGCTAGACTATGTAAGAGTCAGCTGGGTCTCCAGCCAGCCTGGCCCTGCAGCAGAGCTTTTTGAGCCGATTTTTGTCATGGGCATGGTTGTCATGGGTTGCCTGCAAAAATGAACTTGCCAGCTTCGATGTCCATATTATACCTGTCCGTACATTTATCGAATTGCCAGAGTTTATCCCTGGCAATGCACGTAGAGATCCGCCGGGTCCAGAACACCAACTGCGAATCGGGAACAGCCAACTCTCCAAAGTTCTTGGTCTCCGTCCCCTGTCTCTAGCCGAGCAATGCAGCGGCATCAGGGGAAGGCCTGTTCCCTACCAGAAGAGCTCGTCGGCGGTCCGCAGTAGAATGAGCCGGACATGGCCCGGGCCAAATCGGAATCGCCCGACGTCTTCTGTCCCTGAATCTGGTCGGACTATGGTACAGTATTGTGTGGTTGGAACCCAGGCTGCCCTCACCTTCTTTTCACTGAGCCGGTTTTACAAGGGCGTGCACCGGATATCCGCCCTCACATTAGCAGTTGCAGGTGGGCAGATAGGACACTACATGTACAGACAAGGTGTAACTTGCTCTATCTACAAGATGCTAAGTGCACATCAATCCCATCAGTCCAATTGCTGAAAGCGCCTTCGGTCGTGGTTTGCGACGTGTTCTATGCTCCACTTAGATAGTATAGTATAGCGAAACATCTTCTACCATGCAGCTTACAGATAGTCATATGCGGAGAACACTGCCTATCATACTGGCTACCCCAGAACTAATGGAACATGAGATGTGGAGGCCCTTTATCCAGCATCAAGACGAATCTTTCGTAGTAGCTAAGGCGAATCGTATGTATCTTCTGCTTTTACTTGATGTTAGTTCTAGTGCTACCTCCGCTGTATATTTATTCTTGGTTCATCCACGCCTTGTTAGCAGCCTGGGACTTTCTTCCTGCGTTACAACATCAAAGATCAGGTTTCATTTGTCTCTAAAGTTTCTCTCTTTCACTTACTGAGTTCTACGCGCCTATAACCCACAGAACGCTAATAGAAATACGGTCGTAGCAGTAAGGCAATGTAGTAGCATTGCTTATAGTCGTAGCAAGAGAAAAAAACAAAAGCACTTCTCGTGTTGGTTATGGCCACAGTGACTCTTGCTCGCTTGCAGATATCTAGTGGCCGTCAAGGAGCAGAGCGGTGAGATACCACCGACTACAGAACTCTATATAATGTCCAAAAACATCGAGTAGTAAAAGCAACGCAACGTAAGGAAACAAAAGCCAATAGTATGGAAGGAGGGAGAACTAGAGACAATGAAGGTAGTATGGGTATGAGACCATACTCATATGCTATTAAGATTCTACTCTACTGCCGGGGAGCTTCGTGCTTTGTACAAATACCCTACAGCCGTTCCACTTCGTCTACCATGCCGTCACTCAAACTATTTGCCACTGGCGGATGTGCATACATGAAACAAAATAGAGCCCTAATCCGTGTTGCACAGCTCTCATCACACTAAGGAATGTCATTGGGCCAGTCGAAGAGCCGCCGCCGGGAAATCTCAATGGTAAGCCTCGGGCGGCAAAGTCCAAGACATCTATAGGACAGCATATGACGCCCCAAATTTACTATATATCATTAACTATATATTCAGTCTCAATGGTAGGGTCTTGGCGTTTTTAGGGAGGCAGACCGTATAGCAACGACTTAGCGAAATATACACAAGCTTTCCACTGAGCCAATATTAATATCGTGAGGTATTCACTTATTGGGGGCAAACCCTATAATATTGAGGCGGCCTCTTCTGGAACCAGGAATCATAATATATACATACAACTACCAGTTCTTCGATGGTTCCGTCGTGACCTACTACATATCTTGAATACTTATATTACCTAATGTTACGGTCTTTTACCATACATCGTACCAGAAGTGCAATCCTCACTTGTACTTACAGATAGTCTCTACGCAACTCTCTACAGGTGCCTTTACGTGATTATCTTGTTTATTACTAATCGAGCTTTGCATTGCTTCCCCTGTCATTGCATCTGCAAGCTGATCTTGTTTCCTTTTCCGTGCTGTTGATCTCCCTCTCAGCGCTATCCTTTGGTATCTAGACATACTCACAGTCTTGACATATGTATTTGTTTGCACAGGCAATTTTAAAGCATCGCTAAGGTACAGCAATAAAGGGGGATTTCTGCTTCTGGCTTTGTTTGGCAACGCCATTGCGTATAATTCTGTTGCTGCGTTTAGTCCGCATATGTATGGACATACATATATGTATATTCTCTTATCTTTGCCTCCCTATTTCTGTCGGCGAATGGGCCAGTCAGAAGTTCACAGATTCCATATAAAGATGTGCCTCGGATTGATGCCGAATTCAACGCTGTGCAGTACCAATAACATTAACAAAATATCGCCTTCCCGGACGTTTCGTTATTAGTGCTAGGCAGTCTTTGTTAAG